>OLKM01000270.1:138694-163694 GCA_900291075.1 Melanogrammus aeglefinus | reverse complement strand
GTGTAGTCATAATGAATGCATTACAACTATTAAACATATTATCAGTTTAGGTAGTGACCCAAGAAAGATATATTCACTGTTGAGCTAGAGACTCTTCAAAAACATATATCACTGTTAGAACCAGAGACCTACAAAACACAATATCACTGGTAGAACCAGAAGATACTGCAAACCACATTTATCACTGATGATGAGACAGAAGACTTACAAACATATTATAGACCGAACCGAGAAACCTCCTAAAAACACATTATCACTGGTTGTGGGGAGACCCTAAAAAACATTATCACTGTAGGGATCCAGAGACCCCAAAAATAGCGATTACTGTAGAAGAACAGGAAATGAGTAAATGAGGAGAAAGGAATTCGACTGAATCCAAGATGGAGTTTAAACGGCACTGAACCCCGTTGTGTGTGTGTGTGTGTGTGTGTGTGTGTGTGTGTTGTGAGTGTGTGTGTGTGTGATGAGTTTGTTCGTGTGTGTGTATTGTCATTGTATGTCAATTGTAGTCATAATGAATGCATTACAACTATTAAACATATTATCAGTTTAGGTAGTGACCCAAGAAAGATATATTCACTGTTGAGCTAGAGACTCTTCAAAAACATTATAACTGTAGAACAACCAAAAAACTACAGAACTACAAAAAAGAAGGGAGGGAGAGGTGGAAAGATAAAGGGGTTGGGCATGTGGAGAGAAAACAGAGCGAGGGAGAGAGAGAGAGAGAGAGAGAGAGAGAGAGAGAGAGAGAGAGAGAGAGAGAGAGAGAGAGAGAGAGAGAGAGAGAGAGAGAGAGAGAGAGAGAGAGAGAGAGAGAGAGAGAGAGAGAGACAGAGAGAGAGAGAGCGAGAGAGGGTGGGGGGGGCTGTAGTTACAACAGGAAATGAGATGAGGAGAAAGGAATTCGACTGAATCCAAGATGGAGTTTAAACGGCACTGAACCCCGTTACCCTGTGTGTGTGTGTGTGTGTGTGTGTGTGTGTGTGTGTGTGTGTGTGTGTGTGTGTGTGTGTGTGTGTGTGTGTGTGTGTGTGTTTGTTCGTGTGTGTGTTTGTGTGTGTATGTTAATGTGTGTTAATGCCTGTACTCATGCATGTTTTAAAGGGTATTTATGTTTTTGTTTAAATGTGCGCTTTCGTTCTTTGTGTTTAAATTTGTGTGGCTGTGTGTTGTTGTGTTACGTCTGTATATATGTGTGTTGTATGTGGGTGTAGACCGCACAACACTAATATATTGCTTCACTTTCTAGACATACACTGTACAGAAGACACTATGTATAACAACACTGTATTGAACTTAACTGTATAGAGTTTAAAGTGACAATGACTCTTAAGAGATACACTGTATATAAAAACACTGTTTTAAACTCAACTGTATAGTGTATAGAGTGCCGATGCATAGAAAACACTGTCTATAACGACAATGTGTAGAAATACAATGTCTTTACTGTGGTGTATATACACTGTATAGAGAAACATTTATATTGAGTTGTCTGCATAGAAATAGATAAACTGTATAGAGATACACTGTATATAACAATACTAAGTAGAACTGCACTGTATGGAGTGTATAGAGTGACACAGTACAGATATACTGTATATAATAATAATAGAGGTATACTGTATAGAGGTTATAGAGTGGCACTGTATAGAAATACACTGTACATAACCACACTGTTGCACTTAACTGTATTGAGAACTCCACTGACACTGATCTGTGCTACATATACATATTTACACCACTTCAACACTTATATAGAGCTGTCTGCATAGAAATAAACTGTGTAGAGCTACACTGTATATCAACACTGTTTAGATACACTGTATAGAGCCCCACTGTATAGATAAACTGTATAGCAACGCTGTGTAGAACTACACTGTATAGAGTTAGTGGCACTGGCTGTTTTTGTCCCCAAAGGGGGCAGGAATACTCAGATCAATATCCTAACATTAAATATTTCCTGACACTCATATCGGTTTCACACTGGTACTGGTCTCACATAGCCTGGCACCGCCCAACTACCCACTTCCGTTCAATTTTCATTTCATTTCAGTACTATGTCTGGGTCTGCTTTATATACATGGGTTCCTTGGAAGCCAGATTGCTGGCCCAATCAGCGAACAGAGGGAGTGGCTGAGAACGATGACGTTAAAGTCAGCTCTCGTTGACGGACATCTTCACGCACAGTGTTTGGTTTGTTTACAGCCTCGCGCAACGTGATTCCCGGTCAAACGTTAGCGATTGGTTATGGCAGATCCAGAGTGGCACTGGGCAGGTCCAATAGTTTTAAACTTCAACAGACACCCGCCTTCAAGTGAGTTAACATTTGTCAATTGAGTAGGTCCAGATTCTCTGTACAAATGAAATGATGTACGAGAGTCTGGTAGGACCAGGCTAGGTCTCACACTGATGTCATACCGGTTTCACACTGGCGTCATAGTGGTTTCATTAACACTGGTGTACTGTGTCATGCTGGTTTTACTAACGCTGTTGGGGCCATAAACATTCACTGGTTTCCCTGACACTCAATCAAACACTGAATCAATACACCCTGAAATCCCACAACAAACCCCCATCTCTGAAGCTACTGCACAGTGTGTAATGCACTGTGATGTTGTGGTGTTTCGCATGCTGATGTTAATCATTGTTGTGTGGAAACTTCTCAAGGTGAATGTTAAGGGTTCTTGCTGGTTATTTAACGCTCAGTAAACAGGACCGTGACTTGACCTTGTCAAAATGCCATGGCAACCATGCTACATGCTAATAACACTCTAGCTACATGCTAATAGCAAGCTAGAAGAGGTTTGATATAAACAAGCTAGCTACATGCTAATAACTTGAGGACAGGATGATATGACACAGCTAGCTACAAGCTCATGACGCACTACCATTGGTATGATATTAACCAGGGAGCCTCATGGCTGATTAACTACAGCACCTTATCTTAAAAGTTTTGGTGATTATGTAGTTTAAAATCCTAACCAATCAGAATGCATGTCGGACAGATAGTTATCAGCAGGTAATAACTAAAGGCTCTGGCATAGCTCACTAGTCAATGGAACGTAGCCTATACAGTGCAGACAGTTCAGTGGTCCATGGAGGTAAACAGTGATGACAGACAGTTCACTAGTACATGGAAGGTACACAGTGCAGACAGACAGTTCACTAGTACATGGAAGGTACACAGTGCAGACAGACAGTTCACTAGTACATGGAAGGTACGCAGTGCAGACAGACAGTTCAGTGGTTCATGGGAGGTTCACAGTGCAGACAGACAGTTCACTATTACACTGGAGATACACAGTGCAGACACAGTCTGCTGAATTTCCCCCTGTCTTAGTCCAGCCTTACATTTCCCACAATCTTTGCGCATAGTTTCCCTTTCTGGTTCTCCAGTATACTGTAGGTCTTGATGTGAAAGTTTGTTATTTATATATATTTTAACCGCTTAATGCAAATGTTCCTGACACATATGCACGACATATGAAGCCCATACAGGATGGTGCGTGACATATTCACAACAATAAAGCATTTTCATGACGAAATCTCATGCAGAGAGATGCTCTGAGTGACACTGGTAATCTCACACCAGGTACACATGCTCACAAAGTCTTCAAGCAGACCTGCTAAGGCCGTCTTCTGCAGAGGGCTGCTATAGCAAGTTGTGGGTCATTGTTGTTTATGTGCACCCCAGCAGAGGCTATTCTTTGTCTGGTATAACTGGGCTATAAACAGGGCTTAAGGTGATGAGTACCATCAGATTATCAATCACTACTGATCGATACTCACCATCCTCACAGCGCTCACGCCAGCGGAGTTATCTCTGTCTGGTATGGCTGGATTATGAATAAATGGGCTATAGGACTATAAATGGACTTAACGCTGACCCAAAATCACCAATCACATCGCTCCCACATCCACCGCGCCCTGAATCCATGGCAACATGTCACATTAAGGGAGGTAGAGGGGTGATCTACGATGTGTTTAAAATGAAGGGGCGGGATGGAGGGGGGGCAGCAGCTGGGATGCGCCATAATCACTGACCACAGTCTGCTACTCTCTCCCTCTCTGGACTATAGTAGCATGTGGCAGTCCAGGAGAAACAATAACTTCTTACTTGCGGCTGTTCATGCTCCCCAGGAAGTGAATTGAGGGTATTTCCTGTTTCCTTTTCTTCAGACAGCCAGTAGCTTCCCCGGAGGTATAGGCTTTGCCCTCATGTGTGTATCTAAGGGTGTTTTGTCCAAGGGTGTGAATCCAAGGGTTTGTGTGTGTGTGTGTGTGTGTGTGTGTGTGTGTGTGTGTGTGTGTGTGTGTGTGTGTGTGTGTGTGTGTGTGTGTGTGTGTGTGTGTGTGTGTGTGTGTGTGTGTGTGTGTGTGTGTGTGTGTGTTTATCTGAGTGTGTGTGTGTATATCATGTTGTGTGAATATAAAGGTGTGTATATAACGGTTTGTGTAACACGCACACAAACATACACGCACAAGGCAGAGATACATTTGAGAGGCCCGCCCCCCCCTAGAAGATTTAACCGATTTAGAAAACGTGGGTGAACTACTGGCAAAACCACACACCTAACCACAAGTTAAGATACATGTAACTGTTTTGATTGGTGTGCATGTGTGCGCGTGTGTGCATTCATATATATATATATATATTATATATATATATATATATATATATATATATATATATATATATATATATATATATATATATATATTATATAATATATATATATATATTTATATTTGACGTGAGTACCAACGCTGTTTCGGACTTTTACAGAAGAGTAGAGGCTAGCAACAGCTCGTCGTGTTTCATGTGAAAACAAGCAGCGTTGAGCGGTGAGTAGGCCGGCCTACATGTATAAGCATTCACATGAGGAATGAAACCAGACATGTACAACATTGTCCGCTACCCGAGGGACAAAGCACGTCCGCTCAACGCGCTCTGACTCGGTAACACACGGGGTAGGCTCGGGAGAGAGCGTACATCCAGAAAGTGAAGAGGCGAGAGTGAATATCGAGGGTCTGTAAGTTATCCCCCTATAAAGACCTAACGGTGAGGCCGGACCGGTGTACGGTTTCATTAATAACAATGATATAGGCCAACATGTAGACCAATGAAATAGTCTCTCTGTAGACCCATCATGACGTTGGCTTTGAGAGGGGGTTGGGCAGAGATTTGGATGTCACCACCGCTAAGGATTACTCCAATCCGATATGGAGACATACATCCAACTTGACATGGTTCTAGTCAACACAGGACCCGACCTCAGACCACAGCCGGGAGACCCATGAGCGACCTGGACTCCTCTAGTCCAGTTGTTCATGTGTGGAGCGGTGCGAGCCAGCTGTGCCTTTTCTGGATGTGGGTTTTGCCTCTGTGTGTGTGTGTGTGTGTGTGTGTGTGTGTGTGTGTGTGTGTGTGTGTGTGTGTGTGTGTGTGTGTGTGTGTGTGTGTGTGTGTGTGTGTGTGTGTGTGTGTGTGTGTGTGTGTGTGTGTGTGTGTGTGTGTGTGTGTGTGTGTGTGTGTGTGTGTTTTCAATGTGTGTTTTGTAGCCAGTCCGCTGCCAGAGAAACGTGTGATTTGAATTACAAAACGGCATGAAGCAGAAGTGTAGCCGTCGGACACACACACACACACACACACACACACACACACACACACACACACACACACACACACACACACACACACACACACACACACACACACACACACACACACACACACACACACACACACACACACTGGGGGTAGGGGAGTCTAGCTAGCGCTTACCTATTTTGATTTTAACGCTCTGGAAAACACGGAGACCCTCCTCTTCGACGGCCATAGTCTCGCTGTGTCACCGCTCCTTTAAACACAACCAGATCTTCAGCTCCTCTCGCCACCAGTCAACTCCGCTACTGTAGCGGGGTGGTGCATCGATGCTCCCCGGGAGCCAGCGTCCGTCTGCGCCGCGGCTTCGACTCCTCGACTCTCCCCGGCAGCATCTCTGTTGTGGAGGCGTGGCCTGGCGTGTCCCCGCCTTTCTCCGGTTGAGTGACAAGTTTCGTCTGGGAGAATGGGAGACTGGGAGCTCGCTTGCCCATGTTTTCAACACTTGGAGCGCATTTACAGCAACAACATTTCCCAGAGAAAACGGTCCGGACCTGTCACTCTGTACAAGCGCCTCCTCACGAATGTCGCCAAAGGAGTGGATTGTGGAGTGTTGTGAGAGCACAACAGCTGAAATTCTCAGCAATTCGGATTATTTAAAATACTGTGGTAAGCATTTATAAAACCTAAAGAGCCCACATCACAGAGGATCATGGACAACTAATAAGGCAGGGCAGCGCCTTTCCCTGATCCATCAGTCCTTCTCTAGTTGCAGTGTTATAGCGGACAGGAAGTGTCACTCCCTGGTTAGGGAACAGCTGGAGGGCTTTGCAAGAATTTATACATCAGGAGGTGCAGGCGGGGATCAGGGTCACAGGTCACAGAACATTGACATTCCTTGTGACATTGAAAGCAACAAATATGCAGAAGAAATAAGCAAAACATAAATATTCAGGATTCTATTTTTTCTCATATTTTCTATCTTTTCAGACACTTATTTATATCACCTCCTATTGCAAATATTGTTGCTTATTTTTCACTGTAAATGTTGCTGCTTTACGCAATGCCACTGCATTGTAGCCTACCGTACTGTATTGTGTATGTGACAAATCAACGTACTGAATATTAAATGCATAAAACTGATTATTTCTTTGGCCGACTGCATATTGTCATAAATGTATACATAAATGTATTTATGATCTCAACTATTAAAATCACGAACAACTTTTGTGCAATGTCATCTTAGATCATATAGCTCAGAGTAGCCTGTTCTGGTGGAGGTAGGGGGGCCGATGGTGTTAAGGTTACTGCATGGGCTGAGGTTAGAGCGTAGGCTATACGTGCAGGTTAGGGTTTAGGAGGGCTGCTAGGAGGGTTCATTTGAAGGCTGTGGTTGGGGTGGGAGTGCAGTCAGGGTGGGGCTGATGGTGGAGGTTAGGCGGTGCAGAGAACCACACTGACAGCTCCTCTATATAGAGTGTGGACGATTCTCCATACAGTAGAGTATAAAAGTTATAAAAGTTAGCTCAAGGGATATAATGTGTATTGAAGAAATATAAGTCAACGGTTACACTTTACCAAAAGGGTGCATTAATGGAACGTTCATGAATGTTACCAAGAAATCCTTAACTCTCAACTAGTAACAAATTACAGAACATATAGCAACAGATAATAGATAAAAGAGGATACATTATAAAGAATACAATTAAACTATTTCAAACTGCTGGTAGTGATAATTGTTATATTCTATTCCACCATTCTAACTATCTTTATACTCTACAAGTGTTTACTTGGGCGGGCACATCAGAGGAAGTAAGCAGGATGACTGTGATGGAGACGCCCTGTGGTACACCACACATGCGGGTATTTGTGTGTATCGTGCCACACACACAAACACACACACATGCGCGCGCGCACACGCACGCACACACACACACACACACACACACACACACACACACACACACACACACACACACACACACACACACACACACACACACACACACACACACACACACACACACACACACACACACACACACAAAAGTAGAGGCAGAGGGGGAGATGGAGGAGTAGAAGGATGAGGTGGAGGAGGAGGATGCTGGGAGAAGAGTGAAGGGAGGAGGAGGGTTGAGGAGAGTGAGGAGGAGGAGTATCTGGGAGGACGCGAGGGAGGAGGAAGAAGAGGAGAGGGAAGAGAGGAGGGTGGAGATGGAAAGGGAGACATTAAAGTGTAGGGTGGGAGGATTTTTTCTGAAGAGTAAATGTGTGCAGATATAAATACATTTTATGTGAATGACATGACACCATTCTTCTTCGGTTTCTTCTTTATACACATTTCCTTTATTCAAGGTCTAAATATATCCACACAAGCACAAAAATCAATTGTCAACAATGCAGATTATTTTATTATTTGTTACTTGAGACTGTCTAATTTGATAATTTTGTTGAAAATACACATCTATGTAAAACTGTTTTTAATATCGTATGTGTTGTGTTTAGATCGTCATAGCCCTGTGTGTCAAAACGTTTTTGTTAATATGGTTTTAACATAACCGTGTATGCTAACGTAAGTGTGTACAGATTTTAGGAAGCCCTTTGTATATAAATCATATTAGAATAGACTGAACATGGGTACAGACACCAACAAACACGTTATGAACAGCAGTTATCGGTCAACACAGCACAGAGATCAGCCATCAAACGCATATGTAACTACATTATATATTATATATGTATAAATAACATAAGATATCGCAGAAGGATTTACCCACTTCACAGCTACAAAATACCTCGTCAAGAAAATGTCAAAAAGTGTAGTCATACTCAACGTAAACTAATTTACTCATTCTTCGAATGACTCAGGATTGTAAGGGTGTTTCTTAACACCCCCCCTCCCATCCCCTTCTCTGTTGTGTGTAGTTTTAACTTCCTCAAAGTCCAAAATACCAAGCTTCATTCAGCTGAAACATCAGTGTAATGTGAGTGCATGCAATTTTTCACTGGCTTGTCTTATTAGCCAGGATGTTAAATAAATAAATCCAACCTTTTTATCAGCTTGAAAGAATAGAAAGAAAATGTACTGTATTTGACTGCAAATGCAATGGATTTAATGGAACATAATTTTCTGATACTAAATGCATTCACTTAATCACAATCACCCTCAATAACATAATCTTAATTTAATAATGGATTTATATTGTCCATCACTTTAATAAATAATAATTACAAATGTTATATCAATCAATCAATGTGAGGTTATGATAAGGGAAGGTTTGAAGGTGAGGAAATGATAAAGGGAAGTTATGGTTTGGTAACAGTAACAGCTTTTTGAAGGTTAGGCAATGTTGAAAGAAGGTTTGGTTCCAGTTAAGGTCATTGTCAAGGAACGTAAGGTTATGGTCAGGGGATGTTTAGTTAGGTAATGTTATTGTAAGGGGACGATTGTTTAGGGTAAGGTTATGGTAAGGGGAAAATTAGTTAAGGTAAGGTTATGGTATTGGAAGGTTTGGTTATGGTGAGAGAAGGTTTAATTAAGGTAAGCTTATGGTAAGACAAAGCTTGGTTAAGGTTAGACAAAGGGACGGGTATGTTTGGTTAACGTAAATTAAGCTAAGAGGAGGTTTGGTTAGGGTAAGTTTATGGTAAGGTAGGATTTGGTTATGGTTAGGTAGCAGTAAAGGGTGGTGTGGTTAAGGTAAGGTAATGGTAACAGGGGGATTGGTTACGGTAAGCTTTTGGTAAGGGGAGGCTTTGTTATGGTTAGGTTATGGTGGGGGGGTGTTATGGTTCGATAAAGGTACTGGTAGCTTTGGTTAAGGTTAGTTAAGATAAGCGGAGGTTTAGTTAGGGTAAGGTTATGGTTAAGGAGACGCCTCATCCAATGAGGACGGGACTCTTCATCCAATGAGGACGGGACACTACGCCCTATAAAGAAAGGACGCTACGCCCTATAAAGAAAGGACGCTACGCCCTATAAAGAAAGGACGCTACGCCCTATAAAGGAAGGATGCTACGTCCTATAAAGGAAGGACGCTACGTCCCATAAAGGAAGGATGCTACGTCCTATAAAGAAAGAATGCTACGTCCCATAAAGGAAGGATGCTACGTCCTATAAAGAAAGAATGCTACGTCCCATAAAGAAAGGATGCTACGTCCTATAAAGACAGGACGCTACGTCCTATAAAGGAAGGACGCTACATCCTATAAAGACAGGACGCTATGTCCTATTAAGACAGGACGCTACGTCCAGGAGGACGGGACGCTACGCCCTCTGAGGATGGGAGGCGTGGCCATGAAGGTAGATCGTCAGGAGGTCACTAGTAGGCGTAAGGCGGGGGCTTCACAAAGGGGGTGTAGGCCGCGGCGTAGAGCACGGGGGCGTCAGGGGTGAGGGTGTAGAGGTCAGGGTGCCCCCCCTCCTCCTGGTTAGGCTGGGTGGGGGGATGAGGCCCCCGGGACTGGTCGGAGGCGTGGTGCTGGCCCTCAGGGTGGTACTGTGGGGTGTGCATCACCGGCTGGGTCGGGTAGGGCTGGGTGAGATCACATGACATGAGGTCGTTAAGCTGACGCATCTCATTTAAGTTATGGCTTGGATATATGGATTATGGATACATCAATATGGACTTTTCAATGGCTTGTAACTCCTGGGTCGTTTTTATGCCTTCAATATGTCTTAACGGCTGATTCTTAACTAATGGTAGATGGTAGGGGTGATTAGTGATACGGTGTGTGTGTGTGTGTGTGTGTGTGCGTGCGTGCGTGCGTGCGTGCGTGCGTGCGTGCGTGCGTGCGTGCGTGCGTGCGTGCGTGCGTGCCTGCCTGCCTGCCTGCCTGCCTGCCTGCCTGCGTGCGTGCGTGCGCATCGTGTAGGTGAGTTCGGGTCAGGGTTAGGTGTTTGTGCGCGCGCCTGGTGTGTGTGGTGTGTGTGTGTGTTGTGTGTGTGTGTGTGTGTGTGTGTGTGTGTGTGTGTGTGTGTGTGTGTGTGTGTGTGTGTGTGTGTGTGTACCTGCATTGGGTAGGTCATCATGTGCTGGGTGGGGTTGTAGAGGAAGTGGGGGAGGGGTGCCGGGCATGGAGTCACATAGAGGGACGGCTTGGGCTGCAGAACATACCCCAGTACAAACAGTTAATCAAGCCCAAATATTTAAGAACACCCTGTTAATAAAGACTACATATCCAAAATACACCTTAATAAAGACTAGGGGCACTATTTGTCTGAAATGCAAGTGAGAAGCGCCAAGTGCAAGTAGCTTTGTGGGCGGTTCTATGGCGGCTTTGCTATTTTAATGGTGCAAAAATGACTCTTGACTCTTCACTCTAGCTAGGGCCAGCCCCCATCCCCTTTAAGAGCCATGAGCGCATTTGAATCTGACGCGTTGATATTTTGACAGCGCATCTGCAGTCTCCGAGGAGATGCACATGAATTTCAAACTTCAAATGGCTCAGTTTATGGCCAAATAATATGGCCTAATTCACACATGGATTAAGGTTTTCTTCCACAACTTCAGAAATACTCAAAGTCCTCAAATAAATTTCGGCAAAGAAAACGTAACACACATATGATATGTGTATTGGTAACTGTGGTTCTTTTTAATGATACACGCAATACATTATAAACATTGTTTCTTATCAGTATTGTATGGATTATCGTTATCGACTTGTGTTCCTAATATGCATGTGTCCCCCCGTTAATATACATTGCGCCATGGACTGTATTATGCGTTACGTGTTTAGTTTGCGTGTGTTTAAACAGATGGACACACACACACGTGCACCCGCATTCATTAATTATTTTACACATACACACACACGCGCCCGCATTCATTCTTTCTTTTTAACACTCACTCGCGGTAAAACAATGTTTTCTCACGATTAAATACTCATCAATCCTAAAAGTTATGGGCATGTACACGATATCTGTGTCCAGAAAATATGTGTTTGCTGTACAGTGTTTGCAGATGCATTGATTTAAAAGTACAATTTATTACCGCTGTATCCGCTGTTCTTTCCCAAATAATTTACCAAGAATGTGTGGCTAGGTAGATGAGAGAAGCAAAGTGCATGCGCGAGGGGTGCACAAGCAACATTATGCATGCGCCCTTAAAATAGCATCTGAACAACGCGCCATTGACTTTAAACCAGGTATTTCCTGGTTTGTGGTATGATTTCTGAAACTGTAAAATAGCCCCAGGGAACATTTGCGGCAGAACACGCCTTCTCCTTTCGCCGAACCGCCCCTTCGGGCGCAAGATCATTTCCTAATTCAATGACGCATGGCGCAGGAGGGAAAAGAACGCTCTGCGCCAGTTGCAAACTAGCAACGACACATGCCTCAGTGAGAAAGTCAAATGCGCCAGATGCAAGATAGGCCCCTAGGGGTGTGCAGCGATGACCCCGTCTAGGTGGGTGCATCCCACAGTAACATACACAATAATTAAGTAACCTATAGATAAAACCTACTTACACACAACGAAGCACTGAGTTGTATTTAAATATCTTTTCTTTTGAGCTAACGGGTTTAAATGTTCTGTTACAAAATGACCTTGCTGCAGAACACATACACACGCACACGCACACGCACACGCACACCTACACCTACACACACACACACACACACACACACACACACACACACACACACACACACACACACACACACACACACACACACACACACACACACACACACACACACCACTGAGTTCTATAAAAAAAATATACATATATACACTGCTCAAAAAAATAAAGGGAACACTTAAACAACACATTGTAACTCCAAGTCAATGGGCCTATCTCACAACTTCCTGATTCGGCGTTCGATTTTGCCTTCACCGGGTAAAGTGACTTCCGGTCGCGTAGTCCATGATATTTGACAATGGCGCAGTCAAAAAACAAGAGCTTCTGTTGTGTACCTCTATGCGCCAATTCCAAACAAAAACAACCGTATTTGCATTTCCACGACTTCCCAACTAATACAGACCAAAGACAGCAGTGGGTCAGGGCGATCAGACGGGATGAAGGAGTTAATTTCGTGATTCAGAAGGGGAGTACACTGGTCTGTAGTCGGCATTTCTCAGCGGCTGATACCGACGGGAGTGCTAGGCTGAATACTAGATTCAAGATCCAAGATAATTTATTGTCATTTCAGCCATATACACAGTATACAGTGAGATGAAATAGCGTTTCCCAAGAACATAAGGTGCAACATAGAGCGACAATAATAGCAACATTAAAAACAACAACAACATGCTACATATAACCATTAAAGTGACAGCGTGGAATTTGTAGTGTGGGAATATAAATATAAATATAAATATGTGTCTGAGTAGTGCGGGAATATAAATATGAATATAATAAAATAAATATGAATATAAAAAAAAAAAAAATACTGGAGCTGTTCCCAGTCGTTTTGACTGGAACAGCTACACCACAGCCCTGAAGAAAACAGATGCGTATAAACGGGTGTCAGCTCGAAAAGCTGCCGCACATCCTCAAATCGCAACTTGGGAAAACCCACCAGGGAAGTGGCGAAGAAACGGTCCATTTTTGCATTGACGGTTATACAAAAATGACTTCGCCGGAAGAATGTTTACCCGGTGTGACGTCATTTCCGATTTTTGTGAGATAGGCCTATCACACTTCTGTGAAATCAAACTGTCCACTTAGGAAGCAACACTGATTGACAATCAATTTCACATGCTGTTGTGCAACTGGAATAGACAACAGGTGGAAATGATAGGCAATTAGCAAGACACCCCCAATAATGGCCGGCTCAGACTACACGATTCTCAGACATCCCTCCACGATTTAACATGTCACACTATACGATCCCAGAGCCAGGAAATCGGGCGTTGTCTCGTCGGAAGACTGGCCACACTACACGATTCTAGGGTGCGAGTGCGATGCTCTTTACTTTGTATCATTCACGTTTACAAGATATTTACAAAATCAAAGGTTTAGAACTGACATAAATGTTTTTTACATTTTTGTCATAAAGGTTCCAGTAGTTTTTATATCTACTCAATGCAGCAACTCCTGACAGTAGTTGCGTTGCGAGTGACATGAGCGATGTAAATATACTGCCGCATTTCAACCAAAGTTGTCTCCATCATGTTGTTTCATTTTCTCTCGTTTTCTTCATTAGCATTCTTCTTCTTGCTATTGATCGCATTCATTTTTTGTAGTAGTTACTGTGTACTCAGCGTAGTGCAGTGAAGTCAGTTGGTAAACACTGAGCTCCAGCTGTTCGTAGGGTTCCCTCACGCAACTGGGGGCGTGGTTCCCTCATGATAGCTACGTCATGTGATTCCCCAAAAAATTCTGACATGCTAGACTTTTCGTCGTGGGTCTTTCGAACGTCGCAGACGAAAACGTAGCAGATCGCAAGCATGTCACATTACAAGACCTCGTCTCGTCGCCGACCTGTCAAAAATCGTGTACGATTCGCAAATTTGTCTGCGACGAAAGAATCGGGGCAAAATCGGGCTGAAATCGTGTAGTCTGAGCCGGCCATTAAGGAGTGGTTCTGCAAGTGTTCTCAGTTCCTATGCTTTCTGGCTGATGTTTTGGTCACTTTTGAATGCTGGCGGTGCTTTCACTCTAGTGGTAGCATGAGACAGAGTCTACAACCCACACAAGTGGCTCAGATAGTGCAGCTCATCCAGGATGGCACATCAATGCGAGCTGTGGCAAGAAGGTTTGCTGTGTCTGTCAGCGTAGTGTCCAGAGTATGGAGGCGCTACCAGGAGACAGGCCAGTACATCAGGAGACGTGGAGGAGGCCGTAGGAGGGCAACAACCCAGCAGCAGGACCGCTACCTCCACCTTTGTGCAAGGAGGAACAGGAGGAGCACTGCCAGAGCCCTGCAAAATGACCTCCAGCAGGCCACAAATGTGCATGTGTCTGCTCAAATGGTCAGAAACAGACTCCATGAGGGTGGTATGAGGGTCCGACGTCCACAGGTGGGGGTTGTGCTTACAGCCCAACACCGTGCAGGACGTTTGGCATTTGCCAGAGAACACCAAGATTGGCAAATTCGCCACTGGCGCCCTGTGCTCTTCACAGATGGAAGCAGGTTCACACTGAGCACATGTGACAGACGTGACAGAGTCTGGAGATGCGCCCGTGGAGGAAGCGTTCTGCTGCCCTGCAAACATTCCTCCAGCATGGACTGGTTTGGTGGTGGGTCAGTAATGGGTGTGGGGTGCATTTCTTTGGGGGGCCGCACAGCCCTCCATGTGCTCGCCAGAGGTAGCCTGACTGTCATTAGGTACCGAGATGAGATCCTCAGACCCCTTGTGAGACCATATGCTGGTGCGGTTGGCCCTGGGTTCCTCCTAATGCAAGACAATGCTAGACCTCATGTGGCTGGAGTGTGTCTGCAGTTCCTGCAAGACGAAGGCATTGATGCTATGGACTGGGCCGCCCGTTCCCCAGACCTGAATCCAATTGAGCACATCTGGGACATCATGTCTCGCTCCATCCACCAACGCCACGTCGTACCACAGACTGTCCAGGAGTTGGCGGATGCTTTAGTCCAGGTCTGGGAGGAGATCCCTCAGGAGACCATCCGCCACCTCATCAGGAGCATGCCCAGGCGTTGTAGGGAGGTCATACGGGCACGTGGACGCCACACACACTACAGAGCCTCATTTTGACTTGTTTTAAGGACATTACATCAAAGTTGGATCAGCCTGTAGTTTGTTTTCCAGACCTCCATGGGTTAATGAATTTGATTTCCAGGTGATATTTTTTGTGTGATTTTGTTGTCAGCACATTCAACTATGTAAAGAGTAAAGTATTTAATAAAAATATTTCATTCATTCAGATCTAGGATGTGTTATTTTAGTGTTCCCTTTATTCTTTTGAGCATTGTATATATATTGTTTGAATATGTTTTGTGATTCTCTTGAATATTCTTCAATATTCTTTTTATCAATTGGTTGATTTCATCAATACTGTGTCTGAAAATAACTTCAAGTAAATCTAACCTTCCCTGAATAGGTAATAGTTAATTAGTCATATTAGCTAATTATTTTGTTTGTTTTGTTCTCAAAACAATTATTCCCTCCGCTATCGCTGATCTTGATATTGAACGTGGTTTTTGATTGGCTCTTGATTGTACAATGTGTAAACAAGACTAATCTGGAATAAATGGTCCCTCAATCAGCCATTAGACTGTTTAATAGCTGAATATTGATCGTCAAACTGAATTCATCAGTGCGGTTATCATTGTGGTTGTTCTGTCTGTCTTAAATAAATAAAGTGTATTAAATGTCTCCTAAACTAATCTATCCAATTATAATATCAAAATTACTATAGGATATCAAACAAAATCAATATGTGTGCGTCGAGTTGTGGACGCACATTGCCATATGTTCTCGACTGCTTGATTCGTTATTATTCTTTCGTTCCTATAATTACAATATGCACACTGTAGAATTTTGAGATTCTAAAGGATTTGTTATAATTTGTTCTTCAATATAATTGTAAAAATAAATAGTAATGATAATAATAATGCCATAGTTGCCATTTTTATCATATATACATATACTGAATGTATATACTGTATATATTTATCTATATATATATGGGGTAGTCCAGCTCACCAGGTCCTTGTAGGCTCCAAGCAGTGCGGCGTTGATGATGCCCAGGCTGACAGCAAGGATGTTGAGGCACACAGAGCTCCAGAGCAGCCGGTGGAGGTGGACGACATCCCAGCAGCTGTTCACCCCCTCGAAAATATGGTACTGGTCTAAATAGTGATGGCTGAGAGCAGACAATATCATGTTAATACATTATATTACATTGTAATACATTGATAAAGTGTGTTATTACCTATCACAGCGGTAGCAGCAGTAACAGCTGTTGTGCCTGACTTTCAGCTTGCATCCTGTGTCTTGTTGCGACGGACACTGAATCTGAGGAAGGGGGGGTGAGGGTGGCAAAATAAAAATGTTTATCTATCATTGATATTTTTTTCTGCATGGCAAAAAGAAAAGTTATGTTCACAAACTAATTAAATGCCAATTGTTTTTTCTCACACGTGTTTCGATATTTTTTTATAAAGTACGATATCATATTCTACGATTATGATACATTGTTTTTTTCTTGCGTGGGTTTTTGACATTATTTTGACATGGAGGTGATTCACATCTTGTGGCGTCTATAACTGATTGGACAAAGACTTCCTACAATTATTTTGTGGTTGAAATCAAAGTCTAAAGTCTAAGTCATCGAGATCAAGAGGTTGGAGGAGTAGTATGACTTGCTGAACTCAACAGTTCAGATCCTCTCCAGGATCTGTCTGTTTTAATTGTGCTGTTTTCTGTCTCAACAAATGATAACACTTTCAAGCTTAAAAAATCGTGCAACATATTTGACCTTTATTTCTTTACATAGCCAGTAGTGTGATATGTAGGCTAGTTCCAGCACTGGTAACCGGATTTGGTAACCCTAAAAGTATGTATCATGATCAAGGTGATCCAATCCAATGTTGCTGTGTCTGGAAAGATCCTGGAAAGCCAAAAATGGGATTTCTAAATCGATTTTTTTGTGGGCCCAGAGCGTCTGGTGGTCATTAGACAGTACTGCATGCTTTGAGAGATCGAATTCGGTTCAAATCCAATCTAAAAAAACTGTCAAAGCATGCAGTACTGTCTACTGACCACGCTGCACGGCCAGGGAACGTGAGATCACAACTGTAGAGACGCCCGGAGTTGCAGCTTTAGAGAGCGCCCTTCCTTCCCCACTTAAGGGAGCTCTTCTCTCAACCATTAACCGTTTCTGTGTTTCCAGTAGAAGGCATATTATTACTACCTCTGTGTAGTACCTCTGTGTAGAATTGTGGTGTAGTACTATTACCCCTGTGTAGTATTGTGGTATAGTACTATTACCTCTGTGTAGTATTGTGGTGTAGTTCTATTACCTCTGTGTAGCATTGTGGTGCAGTACTAGTACCTGTGTGTAGTATTCAGAGATGGGACAAAGTCAGTGTTTGGCAAGTCCCAAGTAAGTCCCAAGTCTTAACAGTCAAGTCCGAGTCGAGTCCCAAGTCAAGACAGGGAAAGCCAAGTCGAGTCCAAGTCCAAGTCACACCAAAGCCAAGTCGAGTCCAAGTCCAAGTCCCAAACTTTTTCAAGTCTTGAACAAGTCACCATGTATTTTCACTTAATGTCATTATTAGGCTATTGATCATAATTTCCACATATCACTTCTAATGTGTCATTTCTTATCAATACAGTTATAATATGTTCATTGTTTCTGTTTTCAAATGTGTTATGATATGCGCATGTGCCGAAATCTTATGTTGTTAAAAGTAGCCATATAGGGTGGGAAAACGGCCCAATCTGGCAACACTGCCTGAATGTCCTCAAAATGTAACCCAATAGGGTGGTAAAAAACGCCCAATCTGGCAACACTGCTGAATGTCCTCACCTCCAGCGTCAACGTAAATCAATGAGACCAACTGAAACGAAGCCGATATGAAACTTAAACTGTGATTCTGAAGAAAGCATAAATGATATTGAAATTTAGTTTAGATCTATTGAAGCTACGAGTGTGTAGATTTGTTACATTTTTTGAACGAAGGTAAACGGTTGAACAATGATTTAGTTACGATGTCTTAAGTGTCAGAGGCTGGCCAGACAGCTTCAATGGGACTAACTCAAAACGCAGCAGATATGAAACTAAAACTGTTATTCTGAATAAAGTATGAATAATGATATTGAAAATTTTGTTTTTGATATTTATTAAAGTGTAGATTTGACTTCGCTTGCTGGTTTTTTTTCATCTTCACGGAAGTGAATGCGTCTTGGGTGTCTAGCCCTCTAGGCGGGTAATAGGTTAGATATCTATAACAATAAATGTTTTTGACTCAAGACGTGTCGAGTCATTACAAGTCAAAGAGGCAAAGTCTGAGTCAAGTCTCAAGTCAATAGCAGTCAAGTCTAAGTCGAGTCGCAAGTCATGCGTAATTTTGTCAAGTCGAGTCTGAAGTCATCAAAATCATGACTCGAGTCTGACTCGAGTCCAAGTCATGTGACTCAAGTCCACATCTCTGGTAGTATTAGTATAGTACTAGTACCTGTGTGTAGTATTAGTATAGTACTAATACATGTGTGTAGTATTGTGTTGTGGCACTAGTACCTGTGTGTAGTATTGTGTTGTCGTACTAGTACCTGTGTGTAGTATTAGTATAGTACTAGTACCTGTGTGTAGTATTGTGTTGTAGTACTAGTACCTGTGTGTAGTATAGTATAGTACTAGTAGTACTAGTACCTGTGTGTAGTATTGTGTTGCAGTACTAGTACCTGTGTGTAGTATTGGTTTGTAGTACTAGTACCTGTGTGTTGTATTGTGTTGTGGCACTAGTACCTGTGTGTAGTATTGTGTTGTGGTACTAGTACCTGTGTGTAGTATTGTATTGTAGTACTAGTACCTGTGTGTAGTATTGTATTGTAGTACTAGTACCTGTGTGTAGTATTGTGTTGTAGTACTAGTACCTCTGTGTAGTATAGTATAGTATTAGTAGTACTAGTACCTGTGTGTAGTATTGTGTTGCAGTACTAGTACCTGTGTGTAGTATTGGTTTGTAGTACTAGTACCTGTGTGTTGTATTGTGTTGTGGCACTAGTACCTGTGTGTTGTATTGTGTTGTGGCACTAGTACCTGTGTGTTGTATTGTGTTGTGGCACTAGTACCTGTGTGTAGTATTGTGTTGTGGTACTAGTACCTGTGTGTTGTATTGTGTTGTGGCACTGGTACCTGTGTGTAGAAGGTGTCGTAGCCATATCCCAGGGAACTTGAGTAGAAGTCACAGCTGCCGTCCAGCAGTGGCTGAATGTCCTGCACAACAGCACACCTCAGGTGAAGTCATGTGACGTGTGACGTGTGATTACTGACAGTGACGGTGAACGTGTGGTTGTGAACGTGTGGTTGTGAACGTGTGGTTGTGAACGTGTGGTTGTGAACGTGTGATAGTGAACGTGTGATAGTGAACGTGTGGTTGTGAACTTGTGGTTGTTAATGTGTGTTAGTGAACGTGTGGTTGTGAAGGTGCGATGGTGGTCGGGAGGTTGTGAAGGTGTGACAGTGGAGGTGTGACAGTGGAGGTGTGACAGTGGAGGTGTGACAGTGGAGGTGTGACAGTGGAGGTGTGACAGTGGAGGTGGGACAGTGGAGGTGGGACAGTGGAGGTGGGACAGTGGAGGTGTGACAGTGGGGGTGGGACAGTGGAGGTGTGACAGTGGAGGTGTGACAGTGGAGGTGTGACAGTGGGAGGTGTGACAGTGGAGGTTGGGACAGTGGAGGTGTGGACAGTGGAGGTGTGGTGACAGTGGAGGTGGGACAGGTGGAGGTGTGACAGTGGAGGTGTGGACAGTGGAGGTGTGACAGTGGAGGTGGGACAGTGGAGGTGGGACAGTGGAGGTGGGACAGTGGAGGTGGGACAGTGGAGGTGTGACAGTGGAGGTGGGACAGTGGAGGTGTGACAGTGGAGGTGTGGACAGTGGAGGTGTGACAGTGGAGGTGGGACAGTGGAGGTGGGACAGTGGAGGTGTGACAGTGGAGGTGTGACAGTGGAGGTGGGACAGTGGAGGTGTGACAGTGGAGGTGTGACAGTGGAGGTGGGACAGTGGAGGTGTGACAGTGGAGGTGTGACAGTGGAGGTGGGACAGTGGAGGTGTGACAGTGGAGGTGGGACAGTGGAGGTGGGACAGTGGAATTTTGATAGGTAAGGTGTGGTTCTGAGGTGTGGTTGTAAAGGTGTGGTTATTAAGGTGTGGTTGCGAAGGTGTGGTTGCGAAGGTGTGGTTGTGAAGGTGTGGTTCTTTGTTGTGATAGTGGAGATGTGTTTGTGATTGTGTGATATTGAAGGTGCGGCTGTGATCGAGTGATAGGATTGGTGTGACGGTGAAGGTGGGGTTGTGAAGGTGGGGTTGTGAAGTTGTGAAGTTGTGAAGGTGTGGTTGTGAAGGTGGGGTTGTTAACGTGTGATACATACTATCCACTCGCCAGCGATCAACCCGTCGAAAATGGCACAGAAGAAGGCCGCAATGACTCCGAGACTGATGAAGATTATAGCAGCTATCAACTGGAGAGACGAAGAGGAGAAAGAGAGGTGGAGAGGGGATGGGGAGAGGAGAGAGGAGGGGTTGGAGAGGAGGGAGGAGAGCGTAGGAAGAGTGGGAAGGTGAGAGAGAGGGAGAGTGAGGGGGAGAGGAGAGTGGGAGAGAGGAGAGAAGGAGGAGAGGAGAGGAGAGGAGAGGAGGAGAGGAGAGAAGAGAGAGAGGAGGAGGAGAGGGAGAGAGGGAGAGGAGAGGAGAGGAGAGGAGAGGAGAGGAGAGGAGAGAGAGGAGAGGAGAGGAGAGGAGAGGGAAAGAGAGACAAGACATACTAGTCAACATAATATCATACGTCATATGTAATACACCTGTGACCTCTGCTACCTGCATGACTGTCATAGGTCAAAGATAATAATATATTCTATATTAATTTAATATAATATAATAACAGTAATAATAATCATCATTATATAATCTTTATATATATATATAAATAATCAAATGTAACTGTATTTATTTTATTTGTCTTTAATACATTATGATACAGGAGCTAGAGTTTTGGTTCAGGGTAAAGGGTTAAGTGCTGCTGGGTTATAATGCTCTGCTGTATCCCCATGGCCTGCTGGGTAATGAAGTGTTCGGCTGTAGTGCTACAAGATGACTCAGAGGAGCGTGTGAAAGACATCCAGCAGCTATCAGACCAGGGAGGGAGGTGATTGACCCAGCCGTCTAGCACCGCAGCCTGGGTCAGTGGAGCCGGGCACAGGCCCCGGAACACTTCCAACTAAAATTAAATTGTCCGTTGTTCGTACAGACAAATTGGCAGATTTGTGACCAAATCATAGCGCCAATTTGGTCTTCGGACACAGCAGGGAGATCTGACCAACTAGTCCAATACACAGCGTCCTTCTATTTGTCATCGATTCCACGTGATTGATTGTGTCTCGGCTCAGACTATATTGTTCCCTCCTTGGTTTAGATTTAGTTTGAAGTATCTGCAACCAGTCCGTGGCCCATCCCTGGATCCTTTGGAGCTCAACATTATGTAATGATCAGCTCTTTTGTGAGAGATATTTTCCAGTGCTCTTGGGGGCCCTCTGGTGGCCACGTGGACCCTAAGCAGGTGCTTAGCTGCGTATGTGTCGGGCCAAACCTGTTCACAACTCTGATTACTAGTGTTGACATCAATCCAATGTCCAATGTAGAGAGGCTTGGAGCAGCAGTGAGATGCCTTGCTTGAGTATGCATGTGAGTGTGCCACTGTAGATAAGGGTGGTGTAACATACACCAGCGTTGCTACGGTCATTAAAATGTAACAAGCAAAGAAGCTGACACACAGACACCATGGACTGAAAAGCTCTCTATCCCTGCCCATCGCTCTCTCGCTCCCACTCTCACTAACTATCATTCTCCATCTCTCTATCGCTTAATCACACTCTCTGTTGCTCTCTATCTCTCAATCACTCTTTCTATCTCTCCTTATCTCTTTCTCCTCTCTTCTTTCTCCTCTCTTCAGTATAGTATTGTAAAATGAATGGCATACCCTCTCACACTGAATCAGTATGTTTGTAAATGCACTAACATATCGGCTGCACTGTAACATAAGATTGGGACATGAGCAAACACATTCATTATTTACATACCACACAAACATCACAATGCGCACAAACACACACACACACACACACACACAACACACACACACACACACACACACACACACACAACACACACACACACACACACACACACACACACACACACACACACACACACACACACACACACACACACACACCCCTCGTTCTCTGTTTACTCGTTCTCTGTTTATGTGTTCACATTTTGTGTGTTCACACACAAAATGCCTGCAGATCAGCTGGCAGGTGTGTTTACAGACATTTTCAACAAGTCACTGCTCCAGTCTGTGGTCCCCACATGTCTCAAAAAGTCCACCATCATTCCAATCCCCAAGAAGTCAAAAGCATCCTGCCTCAACGACTACCGCCCAGTAGCACTCACCTCCATCGTCATGAAGTGCTTTGAACGGTTAGTCAAATCATTCATCACCTCCTCCTTCCCTGACTCACTGGACCCCCTGCCACAGATGACGCCATCGCCCTCACCCTCAACCTCACCCTCCACACTGCCCTGTTCCACCTGGACCAGAGAAACACATATGTGAGAATGCTGTTCATTGACTATAGTTCAGCATTCAACACCATTGTGCCCTCCAAGCCCGCTCAGGATCCAGTCACACCGCCCTTTGTGACTGGATCCTGAGCTTCCCCAGGCAGTGCGGATAGGAAACGTCACATCATCCACCCTGACTCTCAACACCGGCGCACCACAGGGCTGCGTGCTCAGCCCTCTCCTCTACTCCCTGTTCACACATGACTGCGTGGCCGAACACAGCTCCAACACCATTGTTAAGTTTGCTGACGACACGACCGTCATCGGCCTGATCACCAACGGCGACGAGACGGCGTACAGAGAGGAGGTGAGAGCCCTGACATCTTGGTGCCAGGACAACAACCTCCAGCTCAACCTCAGCAAAACTAAGGAGTTGGTTGTGGACTACAGGAAGCGACAGGGAGCGGAGCATGCCCCCATCACCATCAACGGGACGACAGTAGAGAGAGTCAGCAGTCTCAAGTTCCTCGGGGTCCACATCTGTGGAGGACCTGACCTGGACTCACCACACCGACGCCATCACAAAGACGGCAAGACAGTGGCTCTTCTTCCTCCGCAGGCTGTGGAGGTTCAACATGGACTCCAGGGTACTCTGCAACATCTACAGGTGCACCATAGAGAGTATCCTGACCGGCTGCATCACCGACTGGTACGGCAGTTGCTCCGCCCTCAACCGTAAGAAATTACAGAGGGTGGTGTAAGCTGCCCATCACATTACCAGGACGGAGCTGCCATCTATGGAGGACCTCTACACTCGGCGCTGCAGGAAGAAGACTAACCGGATTATTAAAGACCCTCATCACCCCAGTAACAAAGCTGCTCCCGTCTGGTGGACGCTACCGCAGCATCCAGTCTCGCACCACCAGACTTGTGCATATGACAATAAAACCATCTTGAATCTTGAATCTAACTAATAAAGATACTATGCTAACAGGTTTAACGAATAACAATACCAATAGCTAATAAGTTATTATTACTTTAGTCAACACTAGAATTGAGCAGTGTTCAACATTATAAACACAGGTAAATATATAGCATATATAATCTTGCAATATTTGCTTTATATATAATTCATATGTAAATTATATATATATATATCTCACAATAAAAGATGTATATAATTATATTATATATAATATATTTAGTATATATAATATGTTGATTTATTATATTATATATATTATGATAAATGGTTTACATAGTATATAAAAATATATATATAATTATACAATATATATAATATCACATATAATTATATATTTATTAAAGAATAGATAATTTATCCCTGACATGGACCACAGTTAGGGTTAGAATTGCTCTAGGAGTCCGGTATCAGGATGATACTGGAGATGTGTAGGTCACCTGATCACCTGATCACCTGGTCACCTGATCACTGGGTCACCTGGGCTGAGAATACATTAGGGGTTCTTTACACATGGGCTGGGTCCTACCCACGGAGCTCAAAGGACTGTTATAGCTGCATGGATGCTACATGGTAGCATTCTTACAGAGCATCTTTCAGTGGCATCCCAAATTTCAAAGTAAACCATTTGAAAAAATCATGAATAAAGCAGGCCTTAAGGGTCTTTGCCTTACATTGCCAGACCCATTCGCAAATACATATTTGTCTGGCACCTCTAAGTTAAGTTTTAATTTCCGAGTGGCCTTATCAGAGAGGGCTGACCAAAACGGTCACCCCCGCAATTCTAATTGTATTGACGCAATTGTATAGATCTTGTATAGTCATCATATCGAACATGCCCCATATTAGATACATAGTTGTGATTTGCCTGACCTGGGCCAGGTCTGCTGGAAATCTGTCTGACAGGAGGGGGCCAGAGGCATATGTCACAGAAAATAAATCAAGAGCTAACAGATTTTTTTTGTTACCATGCAAGAAGACACGAGTCTTTAAGAAGACAGTTCCTCCTTCTAGAAGACACCAGTCTGTAAGAAGACAGTTCCTCCTTCTAGAAGACACCAGTCTTTAGGAAGACAGTCCCTCCTTCTAGAAGACCCCAGTCTGTAAGAAGACAGTTCCTCCTTCTAGAAGACACCATTCTTTAGGAGGACAGTTCCTCCTTCTAGAAGACCCCAATTCCTCCTTCTCGAAGACACCAGTCTTTAAGAAGACGGT
>OLKM01000270.1:123694-128694 GCA_900291075.1 Melanogrammus aeglefinus | reverse complement strand
CAGCCTATACCATTATGACATCATATAGGGCTAATGTCATAATCATCTCAACGTTAACAACGGTTTGTTTAGGGACATAGTCGGCCTACTGCATTGCGTTTTTGATTTACAAGGTAGATAGATGCTATTTGTGGAGACGAAGAGGGCTTGATTGTTACACAATTAAAACCAACTCGACACGACCGTAAAAACTCGCCAGGAAAACGTGAACTCCACGAAAAGGTAAGAGGAGTTGGGAAAACTTCTGTCGGCGAAATCAAAAAAGTCAAAGTTTGGGAGATGTCTGGGCTACACAGCGAGTGCACTGTACCGAAACATATTATACAATATGGCTATTATACGAAATATTAAATCCACTTTTTTTTTTACTACTAGGCCTATTTTCTTTGACGTGACAGCGGAACGATTACATCCCACTCCGCTGATCTATTGATCAAACATTATATTAAGTAAAGTAATCTGATTGGGAATGGTAACGTAACCTTTCATGTGGACTTTCCATGCAGGTTACAATATTTTCATTGGAGGAAGGTATGCTTTATAATTAAATAGCCTAGCCCATGTCAACTTTTATATAATTTATTTTATTCAAACTTTTAAATTAAGCGTTTGCCTATGGCTTTTATTAATATAGGCCTACGCTGGTTCACCTCACAATTACCTTCCACATTCCTGATTTAAGAAAACTATAGTCATTGTGCTGTTGACTTCGAAGATATAGATGCTATTTTTAGAGAAGACGAGGAACTGATTGCATGTTACCCATACTTTAAATCTAACTCGCCACGTAGGCTACTTAAAAACGATCAAGGTGAACAAGAGATGGGCAAACCAAAAAAATATCAGAAAGAGAAGACTTTAGGCTACAGAACGTGACCAGATCATGTCTGTTAATATGTTATTTCTGGATGAAAAGGCTAGCTATTTATGATTTGCAACCGACAGGGTAAATTTAGAATTGGCTATTCAGTAGTGTATATTAATACAAGACTATAAATCCAAGCACTTGTATAGAAGATGGAAATCAAGGTTAATGCGCATTTTGTTGCAATCTCTCAAGTCAACTCGCACATCATATCTCCTTATAATGTAATAATAATATTAATGAACTTAGTAACAATCTTGAAAATAAGAATCAATATTATAAAGACACAATATCAAAGCACCAATCCACTCAATTAATAGGAGCCTGTCAGCATGGAAGCCCTCTGTTACGCCCTGGTGATCTCAAAGTGTGTGCTGAACAAGCCCCCGGTCCAGAAGAATAAGGTCGTCCTCCCAGCCGTCACCAAGACCCGGCAGAGACCCCCCCAACGAGTTTGTGAAATGGTCAGTGGTCCTGGGGAACTAGTCGAGTTGAGAAAGACAGCGCTCTGAGCTACATAGATGAATATGACCAGATAGTGCGGTAAAGCGCGGAGGGCTCATCTTTTCATGAGGGTTGACAGACTGGCTATTGTTATGACAGATAATTGCACTTTAGATTTGCGTCTTGTAATTGAAAATCAAAATGTTAATAGGCTATATATTACAGTGCAATGAGAAGTCACTGAATTAGCCAGCCATCATTTTAATGATTAACAAAACGCTGTAAATCTGAACACCACACAACAGGTTATCAAACACCGCTTTCCACTCCTTCAATTGTATTACTAGGAGCCCATCAGCATGGATGCCCCCCGGCCCACCCTGCTGACTCCCCAGTGTGTGTTCCTGAACAAGCCTCCTGTTGAGAACAGGAAGGTCGTCCTTCCAGCCGTCACCAAGACCCGGCAGAGACCCGTCCGTCCGGCTGTTGACCTGGTCAGTGGCCCTGGGGAACTAGTCCGGTGCTCTCCTTCATATCCACGTTATTTCAGATGAGGCACAGGCTTTCCTGATTCTCAGCCACGTACACAGTGTTTGCACAGTGCCTACACAGAGACCGTTTTTATGGTAAACCTGGACATATCTGTCCAGATGTCTTGTCTTTAAAGGTGTCATATTATACCACCAGGTGTGAGTGTGATTAGCTGTAACAACCCGTTTTGAAAATCGGCCTCTTCTGACATCACAAGTGGGCGTGGCCACGTAGACATATGATGGATAGATGAGCAACGTTTGCTACAGTCCACTGGGTAGGCTGGTAGACTGATCTATCCAGCACACATCTAGGTGGACACGCCCACCTAGATGTGTGCAGTTTTGAAAATCGCTACAAGCCAATTTTCTAAACGGATTGTAACGACTAATCAGCCTCACACCTGGTGGTATAATATGTCACCTTTAAATTCATCACAGCTACTGATGGTGGCAAATATGTCTACCTGTGCTTTCCTGTATAATAACAAAGATAACAAAATTCCAGGTAAAACACCACTTAATTATACAAGCATGATATGCGATGCCGTTGTGTAAACATATAATTCCACCCCTTTGCTTGTATTACTAGGAGCACCTTGACATGGATGTCCTCCAGCCCGCCCTACTGACCTGCCAGTCTGCTGTCCTGAACAAGAAGGTCGTCCTTCCAGCCATCGCCAAGACCCAGCAGAGACCCCTCCACCGAGCTGGTGACCTGGTCAGTGTTCCTAGTCCAGGAGTGTCAACATTATCCACATTATTTCAGATGAGGCACAGACTTCCCTGAATCCTATCCATGTATACAGTGTGTTCATTAAGGCCCAGTGGGAACAATCCCAGTGTGTGCATGTGTGTGCACGCGCGTGTGTGTGTGTGTGTGTGTGTGTGTGTGTGTGTGTGTGTGTGTGTGTGTGTGTGTGTGTGTGTGTGTGTGTGTGTGTGTGTGTGTGTGTGTGTGTGTGTGTGTGTGTGTGTGTGTGTGTGTGTGTGTGTGTTTTCTTGGACCAATAGAAACAGGCAGTGCAGAAGCAGAAGAAGGATGGGCAACACTTGGCCATGGCAGGTAAACACAGGAGTTGAGGACTTTGTACATCCTCAGCTAAGTGTTTCACATTGAAGGTGCTGTAGGTGAATGTAACTTCTATTGTTGAAGTGTAAGTCGATAGAAATGGCCCATCCTTCTGCTATTACTGAGTGAAACTGAGTGAGAAAATCTGTTTTCGAAGTTGCGCCCGTCTCTGTAGATAATGATTTCAACTTAAGACAACTCCTGGCTAATTTCTGATCAGTTCATCTCTTTCCTGATTGGTTGTGGGGAATCCATCGATTTCTCTCTCTTTACAACTCTTGAATCTTACCTACAGCACCTTTTAAACCATTAGCTGCAAAATAGCATTAAAAGCGCCAAGCACCTTATCAAGAAACGCATGCCTGTCCCTGATCAGGCCATCCCACACTGCTGAGCAACAACGCCACAACTTGCTAGGTGGGCCTTGTTTCTTCACTGCCCACAGATGCCTTGGTTGGCCTTTGGAAAACACCTGACACCGTTTGAGCGGAGGGAAATAGAACATTACAAAGAGGTGTGGTATTTCGGCATTGCTGCAGAGAAGATCCAGGAGACATCCGGATGCCACCATGGCTATGATGACCTCCAGGGACACTACAAGATGGTAGATACCAATGTGTACCAAGATGTTCAGCATGATATGTTTCTGGATGTATATTGGTCCACAGTTTGTTCTCTTTGTAATGAGCAGGGTTTTGAAATGCAGGTTATCAAAGACCACATCGCCTACCGCTACGAGGTCCTTGAGGTGATGGGTGAGGGCACCTATGGGCGAGTCTTCAAGAGCAGAGACCACAAAACCAAGCAGCTGGTAGCCATGAAGGTCATTGCGAACGACAAAATGTAGGTCATAGATTAAGCTAAAATGTTAGTTTGAACATTTAATGTTTAAGCTACTAAACCTACAATCAATATGCCAATCCATATAATTCCTAAATAATTCTTATCAATGAACCTCAAACCAACCAATCAATAGGTTTGCAGCTGTGGCGACTGCGGAAGTGGAAATTCTGAAGCTGCTGCAAAAACACGACGAGAACGGCGTTGCCAACGTCGTCCACATGAAGGAGCACTTCCACTTCCGGAACCATATGTGTATCACCTTTGACCTTATGGGGTGGGTTTTAAAATAAATGCTTGCCCACTCATATAAAAGTTAGACAACAAACCAGATGTTTGTAATTGATAATATCAGTGCTGATAACATAACAAATAAAGAGAATAGCTAGAGAAAGGGCAAAGTTTTTATAAATCCTTCTAATAAAGATGATGATCATTTCAGAAAGAACCTGTATGAGGTGACGCAAGAGAGAGAGTTCAGAGGGATGGGCACCTCTGAGGTGAGGAACCGACCTACGCCACCTCTCTCTGGCAGTCCCTCCAGTTCCTCAGTAGGACCGGCATCATCCATGTGACCTGGAAGCCGGTAGGTAGCATTTAGTTTGATGTTGTTATTACACATGTCTTGGGGAGCAGCTTTAAAACATAGAAATTATTATTGGATGTGTCGTAGAAGTTATCTATTTGGATTGTTAAAAGCTTCTCTGTTTACGCTTTTAGGAGATGCTCTCGTATATCATAGAGGACTCCGAGGTCATTAAAGGTGTCGGACTTTGGGGGCATCCCGTCTGGAACATCTTAACAGTGAGTCATTTGTGTTTTAATAACTTGTATAAGAAAAACCAGCCATCTTAAAGAAAATTTTTCTGATGACTGTTCATATTGAATGATAATATACTTGACCTTCTCCAGCCTATCAGTTACCCAGACATCTCTAAATGTCCCGCGGGAAGTCCTTCTGAAGAAGGCTACAGCAATCCTATGATGATGTGGAGGTCTGGCTGCTATCATCTTAGCCGAGCTCAGACCCGGGGAATCCTATTTCCTTAGTGAGCACTAGTTCAGCTACTGGAGCAAATGATTGAAGGTACCATGAACACAAGAAAGTATAGCTGTTAATAAATTCAACGCCCTACTGTATTCTAATGGGTTGGTGGGCGTGTTCTGTTTGAAGCTGATGGGTCTTCCCTCGACGAGAGGATGCTGAAGAAGAGCAGTTAAAGGGATTATCCTCTGGTGGTAGAAGAAA
>OLKM01000270.1:74007-118728 GCA_900291075.1 Melanogrammus aeglefinus | reverse complement strand
TACCAGCTATGATATGCGATGGGCTACGGGTTGTGTAAACATATAATTCCCCCTTTGCTTGTATTACTAGGAGCACGCTTGAATGGGATGTCCTGCCAGCCCGCCCTACTGACCTGCAGTCTGCATGTCCTGAACCAAGAAGGTTTCGTCCTTCCAGCCATCGGCAAAGAACCCCAGCAAGAGACCCCCTCCACCGATGCCTTGGGTGAGCCTGGTCAGTGTTCCTAGTCCAGGAGTGTCATATTATCCACATTATTTCAGATGAGGCTAGCACAGACTTTCCCTGAATCCTATCCATGTTATCAGTGTGTTCATTAAGCGCCGTGGGGAACAATCCCAGTGTGTGCATGTGTGTGTGTTTGTGTGTATGCGTGCGCGCGGGCGGCGCGCTGTGTGTGTGTGTATGTGTGGTTGGTGTGTTGTGTGTGGTGTGTCTGTGTGTGTCGTGTGTGTGTGTGTGTGTGTGTGTTTTCTTGGACCAATAGAAACAGGCAGTGCAGAAGCAGAAGAAGGATGGGCAACACTTGGCCATGGCAGGTAAACACAGGAGTTGAGGACTTTGTACATCCTCAGCTAAGTGTTTCACATTGAAGGTGCTGTAGGTGAATGTAACTTCTATTGTTGAAGTGTAAGTCGATAGAAATGGCCCATCCTTCTGCTATTACTGAGTGAAACTGAGTGAGAAAATCTGTTTTCGAAGTTGCGCCCGTCTCTGTAGATAATGATTTCAACTTAAGACAACTCCTGGCTAATTTTCTGAATCAGTTCATCTCTTCCTTGATTGGTGTGTGTGGAATCCAATCGATTTCTCTCTCTTTTACAACTCTGGAATCTTACCTACAGCACCTTTTAAACCAATTAGCTGCAAATATAGCATTAAAAGCGCCAAGGCACCTTATCAAGAACACGCATGCCTGTCCCTGATCAGGCCATCCCCACCACTGCTGAGCAACAACGCCACAACTTGCTAGGTGGCTTGTTTCTTCACTGCCCACAGATGCCTTGTTGGCCTTTGGAAAACACCTGACACCGTTTGAGCGGAGGGAAATAGAACATTACAAAGAGGTGTGGTATCTCGGCATTGCTGCAGAGAAGATCCAGGAGACATCCGGATGCCACCATGGCTATGATGACTTCCAGGGACACTACAAGATGGTAGATGCCAATGTGTACCAAGATGTTCAGCATGATATGTTTCTGGATCTATATGTATATTGGTCCACAGTTTGTTCTCTTTGTAATGAGCAGGGTTTTGAAATGCAGGTTATCAAAGACCACATCGCCTACCGCTACGAGGTCCTTGAGGTGATGGGTGAGGGCACCTATGGGCGAGTCTTCAAGAGCAGAGACCACAAAACCAAGCAGCTGGTAGCCATGAAGGTCATTGCGAACGACAAAATGTAGGTCATAGATTAAGCTAAAATGTTAGTTTGAACATTTAATGTTTAAGCTACTAAACCTACAGTCAATATGCCAATCCATATATATTCCTAAACAATTCTTATCAATGAACCTCTCAACCAACCAATCAATAGGTTTTGCAGCTGTGGCGACTGCGGAGAAGTGGAAATTCTGAAGCTGCTGCAAAAACACGACGAGAACGGCGGTTGCCAACGTCGTCCACAATGAAGGAGCACTTCCACTTCTCCGGAACCAATAGTGTATCACCATTTGACCTTTATGGGGTGGGTTTTTAAATAAATGCTTGCCCACTCATATAAAAGTTAGACAACAAACAAGATGTTTGTAATTGATAATATCAGTGCTGATAACATAACAAATAAAGAGAATAGCTAGAGAAAGGGCAAAGTTTTTATAAATCCTTCTAATAAAGATGATGATCATTTCAGAAAGAACCTGTATGAGGTGACGCAAGAGAGAGAGTTCAGAGGGATGGGCACCTCTGAGGTGAGGAGCCACGCCACCTCTCTCTTGCAGTCCCTCCAGTTCCTCAGTAGGACCGGCATCATCCACTGTGACCTGAAGCCGGTAGGTACATTTAGTTAGATGTTATTACACATGTCTTGGGGAAGCAGCTTTAAACATAGAAATTATTATTAGGATGTGTCGTAGAAGATTATCTATTTGGATTGTTAAAAGCTTCTCCTGTTACCGTTTAGGAGAACATCCTCGTATCAATAGAGGACTCCGAGGTCATAAAGGTGTCGGACTTTGGGGCATCCCGTCTGGAACATCTTAACAGTGAGTATTTGTCTTTATACCTTGTAAAAAAACCAGCCATCTTAAAAGAAAACTCTTTCTGAATGACTGTTCATTTGAATGATATACCTTGACCTTCTCCCCAGCCTATCCAGTTACCCAGACACTGCTCTACATGTCCCCGGAAGTCCTTCTGAAGAAGGCCTACAGCAAACCCATTGATATGTGGAGTCTGGGCTGCATCTTAGCCGAGCTCAAGACCGGGGAATCCCTATTTCTAGTGAGCACTAAGTTCCAGCTACTGGAGCAAATGATGAAGGTAATGAACACCAAGAAAGTATAGCTTTAATATTTCAACGCCCTACTGTCATTCTAATGGGTTGGTGGGCGTGTTCTGTTGAAGCTGCTGGGTCTTCCTCCGAAGAGGATGCTGAAGAAGAGCCAGCTTAAGGGATTACTCTCTGGTGAGTAGAAACTAAACCATCCTCGAGTTGTCCTCACAATGAGACGACAGGATGACACTGGGCTCTCTGACGTTGATGCAGTTCGGAGAAACAGCAGACAGAAGAACAGGCGTCATCTGTCTGAGGTTCTGGACACGGATGAAGCACTCTTCATTGACTTCATCCAGCGCTGTCTCACGTAGGTGTACCCCACTAGGACCCAAGTGATGTTTGATAAGTTTCGCTCATGTATTTATTCCGTGATGCGCCATGTAAACTATTTATCAGGAGATACAAAGTAGTCTTGGTTGTTTCAGCACTAGAGGCATGGTCAGGTGGGGACCACTGGCAGTAAAAAGATTGAACGCATATTTAAGGAAATAAAAAATGTTGCAAGCAGGTTGATCCCTGTTCTCGTTGATCTCGCGATATTTAGGTATGACCCGGCAAAGCGCATGACTGCGGATGAAGCCATGCAGCATCCCTGGATTCACGAGCAAATCCAGAGTCCCAGCTCCAGTTCTGATGCTGCTCCTCACCAGTCCACTGACTGGGAGCACAAGGTGGACTCTACCAGCTGCACAGCCCAGTCCACCTTCAGAGCAAGACACAGACCGGCCGGAGCCAGAGGCAGGAGGAGGAAGTGGGCACCAAACGACGGAGGACTTAAGGTACGGCCACAGTGAACGGATTACACGCGTAACGCGCCTAACCTGATGCTTGATCATTGTGTGTCACAAAAATGGTTTAACGCGCCAACGCAGCTAGATGAGCGCGCCCAAAACTTATTTTCCCCCGCTACCCATGCAAGTGAAGGGAGCGTTCCACTGCATTGAGAAGCGCCCAAACCAGTGTAATAAAGGCCTATAATATTTCTGTTTATGGCATAGAATTCTCCTCAGATTAGGCCAATAAAGCAATGATTAAAAAAAACGCTCGCTCAAAGGCCCGGCCCAACCCGGCTCGAGGAAAGTGGTGGGAAATATTGACCCGACCCGGCCCGAAGAGAATCTAAACTCTAGTGCATGACATCCTGAGTAGGTGCTCACAGCTGGGTGAGTTTCACCACCTCCTCATCGTTTCAGCACACACTGAAACATGACTTGGTCATCCATGTTCTTTCTGCTTCTCTGCGTCCTCCGTCTCTCTGCCAGTGACATCGGGTCAAGCTCAACGCTGATTGACTATCGCGGCTAAGCGTCACGCTTAGGAGCATAAAAAGTTACATTTTTTGAACTCTGCGCGTAGGTGCGTTGGGCACGTATGTGCATAGGTGCGTTGGGCGCGTTATTTAGATGCGTAAAATGCGTCTAACGCGCTGCTTTAGAAATGCAGTTACACGCCTAAACCAATGGTTCCCTATAATGCAGGTTTTCTATGCCTCTAACACGTGCAACGCGTTCAATGTGGCCGTACCTTTACAGTCTTGAAGACTTCTTGTTTAATATAAACCCCCAAGTGAGTCATCTTTACTGATTTGATATTATCATGATCAACAGTTTCATCTCCCCAATGTTTGATCTGATATTGGACTAAAGAAAAATACATTGGAGACACAAAGCTTTGCAGTCCATGGAGGTAGTAATTGCGTATTTGTACCCAAATATTCTTCCTTGGATGACATATTAAGACCAACCCTAGTTTATTATCTCAACGTCAACCTTCAGACTCAATAGGACATTAAACCACATCACCCTTTTAACCATTATGCAGACCACCATAAATAATTTTCTACTCATTTGAATGATACACCTTGACCTTCTCCCCAGCCAACCCTGCTACCCAGACACTGCTCTACATGTCCCCAGAAGTCCTTCTGGAGAAGGCCTACAGCAAACCCATTGATATGTGGAGACTGGGCTGCCTCTTAGCCGAGCTCAAGACCAGGGAAGCCCTATTTCTGTCGAGCACTAAATTCATGCGACTGCAGCCAATCAAGAAGGTAATGAACACCAACAAAGGATAGCTTTAATACTTTAACGCCCTACTGTCAATCTAATGGGTTGCTTGTGCGTGTTCTGGTGAAGCTGCTGGTGCTGGGTCTTCCTCCGAAAAAGGAATGCTGACTGCGTATAAGGCTATGCAGCATCCATGGATTCTGAAACACATCCAGAGTCCCAGCTCCAGTGCTGATGCTGCTCCTCACCAGTCCACTGACTGGGAGCACATGGACTCTACCAGCAGCACAGCCCATTCCACCTGCAGGACCCCGACTGGTCGGAGGTGACAACGCCCTTTGTCATTAAGTTAAAAAGGGGTTGGTCTCAACGCTAGAATAGTAAGCAGCCCCTGCATCATCGTTATGACACAGGGCGCCCAGTCTTGTGAGCATGAAAGATATAGCAATGCCTTATTACCTAATTATCTACTATTGGGTTTTCAGATTATTAACTACCTCCCATCCCTCAACATCAAGACAAGTGAACTGTAGCCTACAGTTATATGAGAGCAACAGCAACAGTTATATGAGAGCAACTGTAGCCTACAGTTATATGAGAGCAAACCCACCACCCACAAGTAATAATGTTCATAAGACAAGCCATTGATATATGGGTGTGTGTGCCCGTGTGCATGCATGTAGGAAGGAGAGGAGAACGTGAAGAAGATTGAGTATTTTCCAATGAAAAAACAAACAAAGCTAGAGAATACCTATTTTTTTGCAGTCCAACTGAACCCTCTTGTGGTCGTCTTCACCCAGTTGCAACCCGGCTCTTGCACAGCGCTCCTGGCAGGTGGTAGAGCTCCCATCTCCCTCAGAGGGCGCTTGTGAACACATTAGCGCGGACCCGACTCAACGCAAAATGAAACACCTGAGGAGGAACGGAGACGCGGGTGAGGACCACAAAGTGGTTATCGGATCCTCTGACGGGGGAACATATGGTTTCAGAACGGACTCTGAAAGACCTTGATTCTCATCCCCGACAAACCAGAAGCCGGGAAGGAAGTTAAACCCGGAATACATGCCTCGCACGGAGACCGCGACAGCGGATGGAGGGAGCCGGAGACCAGCGGACCCACCTGTCTTGGAGGCGACCGGCAAGATCGCGGACGCATCCGGAGCATCTTTCGTGGGTCACGGAGCTCAGACATCAATTGTTTATTTTTTCGTGATGGGAAATACAGAACCAGACTAATTTTCATTTAATAAACGCGCCTTTTACGGCTTAACGCAAGAGAGACGGGTGGAGGCAGGTCACTTACGGAGTCGGATTACTTCAAGCCTGAAGAACCTCAATGTTGAACCCAACAGTGTACATCACCACGACTATGTAAATATCACAACACCGGAACCTCTATTTTAAAGACCACGGATCTGCTCTATAAATATCAGCTCCAAGTTGACCGCAATCATTCAATTATTTGGATAAATGGTTAATACAACAATAACCACTGCTTGGACGCCATTTATTGCAGTCTTGGTTGCTTTCAATAAAATTATCCTGACAGCAGGCCGACTTCGGTCACTTTTATTCTCTCTGGTTTGAAAACATGTTAATTCATCTTATTGACAAAGCTGGTGAGGCTGTCAAATGGTTTCATAACAGGTTGCGTGAGTCACTCTCAATATGCGAGAGTTGGCAGCTCTAGTTACATTGTATTGAGTTGGCCGCTTATAATAGGCTATTAGATATTATTTAGTCGTCCCGGCCCTTTATCTCGTGGATGTTCCAGAACTCGGACGATGTTTTTTCATTTTAATTAGCATCAACAAGTTTATTACTAATGCATGATGTGTTTATCCCTCTCCTGCTACATTAATTGTTTTTATGATGCGATGAGTCCGTCTTTACGGAGATATTCCTAAAACGCATCAAAGGAAAACGGAGAGGAAAATATCGTTTTCGCACGTGTGGACGACGGGGCCCAAGTTATGAACTTTAAGCAATACATTTGATGGCTGTAATAAAATTATTTATTGTAAGCACTATTTAATACCACACTTAACAAAACCAAAAAAAAGAGGAACATTTTACATCTTCTCCATGCTCAATATTCTTGGATATTAAAACTAGACGAGGCAATCTGAGCTGCAGTTAAAGATTTTAATAAATCAGAAGTACATTACATGATCAATTAGCAAAATCCAACATGAAACAGAGTAAACACTACTACTTAAAGATGGTGTATATATAGCCTGTGAAACTAAACAAGTAAGCATTGAAGAGGCATCTAAAAAGCACTACTGAGGAGGGAGGGGACAAGGTTATCTCCCATCTCCTTCACTGAGGAGACAGGGTAATCTCCTAGCTCTTTCCCTGAGGAGAGGACGTAATCTCCTAGCTCCTTCAGAGGAAAAGTGGTTATCTCCTAGCCCCTTCACAGGCCGGGACAAGTGCAATACCGTCGCTACGCAGCATTGCTGCTCGGCCCCACCTGTGACGGAGTGGACAGGTCATACGCCCCCCCGCCCCCCCCCCCGACAACATCCTCCCCTGACCGGTGACATCATGAACCCCTGACCGGTGACATCATGATACCCTGACCGGTGACATGACCTCTGGCCGAGTGACATGAGCCTCTGATCGGTCACACCATGAGCCTCTGACCGGTAACATCTCATGACCCTCTGATCGAGTGACATCATGACCCCTGATCGAGTGACATCATGACCCGTGACTGAGTGACATCATGAGTCACTGACCGTTCGACATCCTAAGTTATTTAGCTGGACACCTCCAACCTGCTCAGTTTTGCATGGATTTGCACACCAACGCAATCTCCAGCGGAATGCAAACCAGCAAAACTGAGCAGAGTAGCGAAGTTCTCCCGGCGGCAGGAGACCTGTGGATGGCAGTGAGAAGGACTTGAAGTGCTCACGCTGCAGTAGATACGGACAACACTACCTGCACTATAAGCACTTTAGCACCGCTCACACTCGTGACAACACCGTGGGTATTAAGAGGGGTCGCAAAACAAGCTCTGAGTCCAATGGGCTTGGAGACAGGCAGAGAACAAGCAGGCCACCATCAGTTTTGCATAGATTTGCACAACTCTTCTATTCTTGTAGTGCAACTATGCAGAACTAGCAGAGAACTGCGAGACATTTGAGCCCAATTAGGAGGGTTTGTGTTCCCGAATGAAGAGCGTGATCACAGCCCTTATGCCAGAAGGGGCACTTAGGGCAGTAGGTGCTAGTCTATTTCACTATCTGCACTAGATGCACCTTAGCACAAGGACAACAACAACAACAACATAATAGGAGCGTGGGAGCCCGGGCCCGGGTATTGCTAGAAGTGCCTCCACTGCAGTAGCGTTGCATAGTACTACCTGCACTGTAAGCACTTTGGCAATACCCAGGCAGTAGCAGTCTTCAGCTGTCTCCGATAATGACCCTCCACCTCAGGTTTGGCTCATGGGTGTCCTGGAACACAACACAACATATCATTATACACCTAGAAAACAAAATTTCAGCACCAAACAAAACCTGGCAGTACACAACTACTGTAGAACCCACTCCATGACAATACACAACCTATCAGTAGACAACTAGAACATACTAATTTAGCACCAAACACAACCAATCAGTACACAACTAGAACACACATTTAGCACCAAACACAAAACACTCAATTAGCATAAGATCTCAGCCTATTTGTGTGTGTATATATAAAACTCTTGATCGCTAATAAAAAGTGCATTTGTGAATTGATTATGCACTCATGTTGACCAAAAGACAAACGTAATGGTTGTTGTGATTTATTTGCGGACCACGAGGTGAGTGGAGGGAAAAACATGAATGGGCTGCGGAGCGCCGCGCCCGTATTGCGCATGCGCGTGGGACACACCAGCTCACCCCTCCCCCATCGACGGGAACATGGCGCTTTAAGTGCGCCAACCTGAAGCTAAATTCACTTTTTACAGAAATTAAAACAAATAAAACCTTTTAATTCACTGTTAAGGTGGAGGCACATGGCGAAAACTGCCCCCCCTCGGCTGTAAAACCTTGCACCTTAGTGCCAGGCAGGGTTAAAGTTAGTATAGTGTAGCTGACAGGAGTCTAAACAACAGCAGCTAGCACGCTAGGCAGCTAGCAGGAGGCTAATATGTGAACAACACGACGCCTCTTATCTTTACAAACCCGAAAACGGCAAAATAAAAACATTTTTAGATAGATGAACGACCATGTAAACGCTTCTTAAAGTGTAATCGGAGACGACTTGGTTTATTCGTCGCAGAAGAGCAATGTGCAGCCGATTAGCTTTAGCTTATTCGCCACACGCATTTAATGTAAAATATTAATCAGATGTTGACGCTGTCCTACTGAGCTGCATGTCATTACACTAATAATGTGCAGGTTCAAAGAAAGGAGTTTACGAGTGTTATTGAGAGTTATGAGTGATGTTTATATCAGCTAGGTGGCTAGGCTAGCAGGCCTGACGTCCCATGTGCTGCTTTGTTCTGCAACAGCCCTACACTCCCTATAGCCCTATTTTTTATTATTATCGTATCAATATCACACTACAAACTGCTGAACAGGCTTTATTAACACACCTGAGCGATATATTACAATGTTTATAATGAGAATGTGTCTAGGAGTGAGGCTGAAACCACGCGTCTCCAGACACACACATACACATGTTTAGATCATTTATGTACACACACATTATAGATTTCTTATTTGCGTTCCGCGTTTTAGCAAGCCCCAGTGTGACACTTTCAGATACTAAAGATTAAAACATTGTAAATGGTTAAACTCGTTGGAAACACAAAATGAACGTGCTATTTATATAAACATTTGATATGTTGAAGCGTTTAAGCGAAACCCAAATGGGGCACAGGGGTTTATAAGTTAAATATTGCATGGATAAAAACGTTCGGATAACACAGGGATGAGAAAGAAACATGATAATAATAAGAGACTTCTGACGGTAAACATGCGCTCCGCACTCACCACAGATCTCCACCATCATGCGATCCGACCACCAATACACTCAAATAATACACGAATACAACCCCAAACTTTACCTAAAGGCAAATCTATGACCAGAAACATCATGTAGAGTCCGATCCTGTCGAGAATCACATTAAAAACCATTGAAGGATGAGGAAAGTGGCGCCAAGGCGTCCTGTTGGGAACCATGTGGTGAATCAAGGGCGGCGCCCTGTGAGCGTAAACATCTAGCCACGCCCCCAGCGCCATCATTAGCATATCTCAACATAAACCACCGTAAACATCTAGCCACGCCCCAGTGCATCATTACCATATATCAACATAAACCACCATAACTATCCTGCCACGCCCCAGCACCTTTATTTGCATATCTCAACATAAACATCCATAAACATCTAGCTACGCCCCCCGAGAGAATATTAGCAAATATTCACACATACCACCGTAAATATTTAGGCCACGCCTCCAGTACTTGGATGTCCACCAAAAATGTAAACACCTTGCCACGCCCCCCAGCGCCTACCCTAATATGTTTTAACATAAAAAACACCGTAGTAACCCCAAATTGGAAAAAACTAATAAATTACATAGGCTTTATATAATATATATATATATATATATATATATATATATATATATATATATATATATTATATATATATATATATATATATATATATATATATATATATATATATAGGTCTTGACGGCAGATATGGCGGACGTTGCAGATCGTGGCTCGCTCCAGCACACACTACAATCTGGCAGACGCTACAGGAGCATCAAAGCCAGAACAACCAGCCTTAATTTAACTTTATTTTCATGTGAGCTTAATTTGCACTATGTGGGCCTACTTATCTACCAATAAAATTCAATATCCAATGTATATATTCAAACTTCTATATTTCAATGTCTTTCAGGGCCTTCTCCTGTATGCGAGCATTGCACATGCTAAACAGCACCTTATATTTAACTGTTTTTGCTTAACTAAATTCTGCTCTTTGTAGAGATTTTTTTTAGTAGTTCAGTTATTTATCTACTTTATTTTTAAGCATATTTTGTGTGAAGGGAACTTGCAAATTAAGAATTTCATTGCCCAGAGCAAACTATGTTTCCATTGTGTATATGGCAATAAACGATCTTGTATCTTGTATCTTTAAGCACAGGCCTCGAGAAAAAACTATAATTTATTACACCATTGACGGCCAAGTTATCGTCGAGGACGGTTAAAACAATAACCCAGGACGAGCTCGTCCTTGTAGCCTCAAACACTTCAACTCCGATAGATTGAGTCCTCCAAAAAGGCGCTGTTTGAACTTTGTCCTGATACCAAACAAAGGTGCATGGGCTTTAAAGGCATCCAGAAGGACGCTATATCAAAAGCTGTTTAAAAGTGCTGAACGAGTGTGGAGACCAAATCCCCCGGTTCGTCTCCCACTACCTGGACGAGCTGCCACCGGTGATCACGCCTGGATGTCTCAAGCCTGCTCAGCAAGATGGAGCGGCTGCACAGTGAGACCCCCGCGCTAAGGCATGCAGTTAAACTTCAGGGAAATGTCGGCGAGAACCTGTGTTCTGTGACTGCGAGCATAGGCTCCGCTCCAGAGTTGATGCTGTTGAACGCCGGCTGGAACCGGGCAATGGAGGAGCAAGGAGCTGGCTAGGAAGCTGGCTAGTGGGAGGCGGGAGCGTCCCTGGCTCTCCTTCCAGATCTGTGTTCGCGCTCCTGTATCACCTCGCACGAAGTTGACCCCGCGGGCGACGTGAACGTCTGTGCCGAGGCAGGTGCAGGGAGTGGGACTACGCGTGTCAACGCATTTTCACTGCGGGCAACAGATAGGCTACAGCTCGTTTAAAGTGTCTGCAGTGTGCGATGAAGTTGAGGAAATGTAGCCTACAACCCAGAACTCTGGCCAGAAGGCTTTTGTGAGGCGATTTTATGGACCACGCAACGCGGACGGGTTGGGGGCTAGCATCTCTCTCTGATTCACCAAATGCAAGTGTACCGATTGGGGTTGCGGCCACACTGTCCAAGTAAACTCTATGCGGTTGGATCATAAAGGCCTAACTGTCGTGGGCTACGCCTGGGCAAAAACGCAGGTGACAAAGCCCGACGTAGGCCTACTGTAGTTGACAACCAGCAGCCAAGTTGTGACATTTTATGTCTGCAAGAAGCGTTTTTTTTTTATCTAAACAGGACCTTGGAAAATTTAAGTCTTTTAGTGACAATTTCCATGGGGTGGTGAGTCTACTACTGACCTATCAATTGAGTAGCGAAGGTCACGCCCTTTCCGGTAGAGCCCACGGGACCTATGAGATCGAAAAATATGAATGGGTTTCAATGGAGCGAAAGTAATTTTCTTCTGGTCCCAGTCATATGCCCCGGATTACACATATGTTATTTATGGATTTAAATGATAATTTTTGACCGTTTATTTTGCAATTTTACAGTTAAAGGCTGTAGCAAAAACACAATGAGAAAGATGTCTCGTAGCCTATGTGCCGTCACGCTTTATAGCGACTGGCGTGGACAATCTCCCCATCGGCATTACTGAAGCTCTCCACATGCCCCAACTTCCTAATGGTTTTCACGTCTTTCGATGCTTTTATCCTTCCCTTGGAAAAAACCCCGACATTATCAAACTTCTTCACGAAAATGTTTAGAAATTCCACTGGTGCTATAAAGTTAAGATAAACTTGTTTAAAGAATACTGTACTCCTCTGTATACAGTGCCCCCTTATGGACCAAGTTAAAAAAGTCTAGCATCCAGAAGCTCCAGATTGCCTATAATGATGATTTGCGTATACTGCTTAAAAAAAAACAGGTGGAGCAGTGCAAGTGAACTATTTTGTAGGGTGGCAGTCGACACATTCCATTGAGAAACCTAATGCACAAATGTATTTGCAGATTGAATGGTTCATGTAACCTCATCATTATGCTGCTGTCAAACCCTGGTCTTAGTAGGCCTACTGCACGATACCAGTCATCCATGTGGAAACACTGGTATCATTGCATTTTTTAATTGTCCTGTTGTTGTTTGTGTATGGACGGTTGTTTGTATTGGCATGTGTATGTATTGGACAATGAGTCTGGAAATAAAAGTTGATTAATTGATTGATTGATTGATTGATTGATTGATTGATTGATTGATTGATAGACACGCCTCACAACTGCTTGTTCTGCCTACAGCTAGGCCTACATCCAGTATTGGCGCTTTTCCACTACACCTTTCCAGCGCGACTCGCCTCGACTCGCCTCGACTCGCCTCGGTTCTTTTTGCGTTTCCACTAGGGAAAGTACCTGGTACCAGGTACTATTTTAGTACCTGCTCTGGTGAGGTTCCAAGCGAGTCAAGCCGGTACTAAAATGTGACGTCGACACACTGCTGGCCGCTGATTGGTCAGAGAGTGTCGTCACTCGTCTCATCTTCGGCTTCATACTGCTTGTACGGCTTCCAAAACTCTCCTGTACTTTTCTGTTGTGTTTTGTCTCGCCGCCTGCAGCCTTTTCTGACTATCTTCTTTTGCTTTGTTTGTGACAAAAAGCCACAGAACGAGCAGCAAGTACACCACTGCCTCCATGTCCTCCATTGTTTGTGTTTGTGTTTGTGTCGCGCATAGAACATCCCTTGTGTCACGCAGTTTCGCACCGCCGTGCTATGACGACCCCGCCCACGTTGAGTAGGTACTTTTTGTAATGGAAAAGGAACGTGGCCGAGTCGAGGCGAGCCGAGGCGAGGCGAGTCGAGGCGAGTCGTGCTGGAAAAGTGTAGTGGAAAAGCGCCATATGCTGCGAGGGGCCCCTCGATGGAGACAGGGGCCAGCAGTTGGCTCAGATGAATTGAATGATCCTTGGTGAATGGGAAATAGTTTATCTTTTCAAGATCACATAAAATAGAATACATTTACATAAGTATGTCATGTAACCCAACAGTAAGGCAAGGCAATACAAATATGCATAATTATGTATCAAAATGTATACATGTAAATAAATTCCATATAGAGAATGCAAATAAGACTCACAATGTACCATGACAAAAGACCATAAACAGGGATTCAATGAGGTTGCACTTTCATATTGAAATTAAATGAATTTACAATAAATTTACATAAAGACTATACATTAAAAAGGAATTAAGACTGAATTGAGATGTCATATGATTTGGTTGATAAAAGTATAACAATTTTCTTGATTTTAAATATTTGTTATGAAATTATTACACTAAATATTACACTAATGGAGTGTATTTTCTGTTACATCGAAAAATAACAATGTATATTATATTAAATAATACTATAGGCCTACTATAAATAATGATAAAATAAGATAAGATCCCAGCCCTTATTTATAATTGGTCATGTTTGCAAATAAATGTTGCGATAAATCAAGCAAAGATTTTGAAATTAGCCTATAAAAACTATTTTGATTGTGTTGTTATTATATCTGCTCTCCATATCAACACGTTTATCAATCAAGTTTTTACATGAACATTTGGGGTAACGAAGGAACCGTACAAAAATATAGAAAAAAGGAAAGGTATATATATACGATATATGTTGGTTAATGAAGGCCATGTTATGTGGTGCTGCCAGAAGAGGGCAGTACTGTAGCACTCTGAAAGGGAATTAATTGTAAAGTATTTTGTACTTCACCAACTACTGCGATATCAGACTCATGTTTTCCGTTCCATCACAATTTCAGTTTTCTACTATTTATCAAACTGTACGTGTTTTATTTTTTCCTCTCTCGAGGTGATGTCTAGAGTGTGTGCGTGCGTGTGTGTGTTTGTGTGTGCGTGTGTGTGTGTGTGTGTGTGTGTGTGTGTGTGTGTAGATAGGCTATACGATTCAGATTCAGATATAACATGTTGATTTATATTTATGATGTCGACTTCGAATTCAATTTAGGATTTCTATTTAATAATTCGATTGAGCATTTAGATTTAGGAGTTGGATTAATTTATAAAGATTTTGATTTATATATTCAATTCAGCTTTTTTTAGATTTAGGATTTAGATTTAGATATAAAATGTAAATTTCAATTTAAGATGTAGATTTCTATTTTAGATTTCTATTTATCATATAAATCTAATGGGAAAAATTCACATGAAATTTGAAATGGATTTTGGAGGGGTGTTTATTTGCTAAATCAGGGTAAAATTAAGTAAAGCTCTAGCTAAAAACCGGAACAAGTGAGGCAAGTTATTCACCTGCAAAAGTTTACCGATGCAGTCCATAGTCACCAATGTGTCAACAAATGTGCAGAGCTAAACTCATCAGTTGACATTATGTGCATGCGCACACATACAATGTGTTTATTGTTGACTATGACACTAACAATTGTCCCTGTGATATTTAAATGCGAAATGTTGTTAAGACAACTGAATTGCAGTATATAATAATAGTAGAGAATAATAGTACAGTATAATACCGCATTCAACAAGTTAAGTTATTTGTTTGTCCATAATGGTATACCGGTTGATCAACCATATAATAATAACTTTGTTGGAGGTGAAGCTCTTGAACATATTCAATTATGTGTCGAAGGAAAAATTACTGAATGCAGACCAATTTTAAAATAATGAAGTTGCTTAGTAGTGCGCAGTGTTAGTAACATGGTGGAGAAGGTAATAATAAATAAAACCTAACTTTATTATAAAGCAACTTTTGAAAAAACAGTGTTTCACAGGGAGACTTAAAACAGACAATAAAACTGTCCCCCTGCAGATAGAAAAACAGAAACTAGATATAAAACCACAGCAAAGTGACAGCAAGGAACAGTTGGATTTGCATCCAATTCATTCAATCGTAAATTAGTTTGTATACCAATATAACCAAATCAAAACCGAGTAAAAAAACCAAACCAAAAACACACCTATAAAGCTATAAGGAAATTAAATGATGTGATGGATGAAGAGCTGAAACAGGGAGGAGGTTGGGGGAGGAGGGGAGGAAGGGAGGAGGGGGAGAGGTGAAGGAGAGGAGGGGGAGGAGGAGGGGGATGAGGGGAGGTAGGGAGGAGAGGAGTAAGAGGGGAGGAGAAGGAGAGGGAGGAGGTCAGGAGGGAGGGGTGGAGGGGAGGAGGACGGGGGAGGAAGGGAGGAGGAGGGGGAGGAGGGAGGAGGGGAAGAGGAGGAGAAGGGAGGGAGGTGAAGGACGACAGGGAAGGGGAGCAGGAACAGGGAGAGAAGGAGGAGGAGGAGGGAGGAAGAGGGAGGAGGAGGAGGAGGTGAAGGAGGGAGGGGGAGGAAAGGGAGGTGAAAGGCGGGAGGAGGAGAAGGTGCAGGGGAAGGGAGCGATGGAAGGTAAACGGGGAGGGAGAATGAAAGCTGAAGGAGGGAGGAGAGAGGTGAAGGAGAGGAGGGGGAGTTGAAGGAACTAAGAGACTAGGAAGGGCGAGAGAGAGGAGAAAGACAAGGAGGGGGGAGTGAAGGGCGGGGGAGGTGAAGGAGAAGGAGGGAGATTGAAGTTGAAGGGAAGGAGTGGCGAGGTGAAGGAGAAGTAGGGGGAGCGAAAGGGGATTTGGGAGAGGGGGAGGGAATATGGGGTGGAAGGGGGAGTGAAGAGGGGGAGGCAGGGGGCAGACAGGTAGAAAATGTAAGCATGACATGGCTGGGAGCTGTGTAACGTATTCGCTGACAGTCGCCTATGGCTTGGGGGACCCCCGCTACTGTTTTACCGTGCGATATAGAAATATGACAACATATCATCTCAACACATAGTTAGAGTCTGTACGTCTACATTTAGATAACTTCAGATAGCGCTGAACACAAATGCTGATATAATGTTCTTTATTATCTTTATTAAAATAATACATATGAGGTCAAGCTGCAAGATAAGCAGCTGATTGTTTGTGTTTTTCTTGTTATATTGTTTACCGCTCGCGGTGAACATGTTTTCTCGCTATGACGAGATGTTCTCCAGGATGACAACATCTCTGGACGGGTTTGTCATTCCGTGGGCTTGTTGTGTTTTTCAGGGTGATTCAGATTTTTTTTTTCATTTCCCCTGCGACGAGACACCCTGTAACATCGATCTCGACGTTAGGTTTTCAACCTTGAAGCTGAGCAGCGTTGTAAAACCGTTTTGCGGGATGTAACGTTTACAGTAAAACGTTACGTCCCGCCAAGAGAAGACATTTATAATTGGAGGTGTCCCAGAGGAGCTTGATGAACACACCTTACGATGCCATTTGTTTTAGCTTCAGCCTCCGACTCTCTCTTCCTCTCTAAATTTAACACTTAGTTATGGGTTTCCATGTCGACGCAACGCAATGACCCACGCAGACACACTTCGACGCAGTCCTGAACCTGTTTGGGTTCTGCGTCAAGTTTTAGTGAGCAAAGCAGACCAATCACAGCCCTTGCTGCTGCGTCATCACTCGACGCAAGGTTACAATTTTAGAAGGGTACACGTTAGGCCCCTTGCGGCGGACGCAAGAGAGCGCCAAGGAGAGTCCCCCAAGGACGTAATGGCTCCATAAACCCCCTTTTGCGTTGCGTCAACCGTGGAACCATAACTAAGCCTTAAGTGTGACACTGACGACGGTCGACAGTGTAAAACGGCTAGTTATTATGTTAGTTCTTCTGTAGGTAAAGGGAAAATATGGATGGCTTATTTTATTTTATATTTTATTCTATAATGGAATGTGTGATTGTAGATATATAAACATCAACTCTTGGTTAAGAAACATTTGCAGGTCCAATCAAAACATTCGCTGACCTCAAATGGTGAAAGGCAGAATCCACAAGAACACAGGAATTCAGCTTGCACCATTTCTTCCAATCAGAAAGAAGAACAGCTGTAAGATAACCGATAAGATGTTTTAGGGTTGACACTCTCATTATCGTCATCACTCTCTGTTACAGGTGAAGATATTTGAAGATAGTTGAAGTTGAAGATTAGTTGTTTTCTTCAGGGAACCCATTCCTTAGAGTGGTCACATGATCGTAGTGCAAAAGGATGATAGGATGTGTTGTTATCTCCGTGGGCGTAGAGATGAGAAGCAAACGCCTTTTGGTGGACACTTCTTTGATGTCCGCTAGGAGGGTGGGACGACATCAAGCAAACAGGAAATGACATAGCGCAAACAGGAAATGACAGGCCGCGATCAGACCTTGTAGTAGATGTGGGTGGGGCTTTGGGGAGGGACTTCTTGCACGATGTAGACGGGGGCGCCGCCGTAGTCCCCGCTGACGCGCTGCGGTAGTGATGGCAGAGGGCTCCCTCGGACCCCCGAAGAGGAAACACCAGCTGGGCCTGGGGATCCAGGTCCTCACTGCTGGTGCTGTCTCGCTTGCCCAAGCGTTGGAGGGGGAGGGCCGAGGGCGGAGGGGGGTTTAGCCTGTCCTCAGAGCGCCGGGGACGTCTCCTCCTCCAGATACAGACCACCAGGACCCCCGCGGAGAAGACGAGGACCAAGCCCCCTGATACCACCCCCAGCAACAGACCCCGGTCCAGCCCTACACCAGAGCATAATATATCATTATATCATAGCTAATATAGTATATATATACAAACAAACACATATATACTATAATAATACATGAAAAACAGACAGATGCTATTGAGAAAAAACATTTGTGTCCCATGTTTAACATGATGTTAAAGCTGTACTTTGACATCAAAAGGATTTCACTTCAATAACTCGTCTAATGGCGTTGATCATTCAACCTGGTCTACGAAACGTTTTCATCTTTCTAAAACGGCGTTCTAACTTTATTCAACCAGGTCTCTACGTACCCTCTTCCTCTTTTTCAGACGTTTCTGTGGTTTCCTTGTTCTGGGCGTTGTGCTCTTTAGGGGGGTACCTGGTGGGGGATTCCTGAGGAGAAGAAGGAGGATCCGAAGGACCTGGAACACCAGAACATTACTCAAACCTAGACTCACTTCCTGTTCTGGTCTTCAGACCAAGACCATCTGACTTCCTGTCCTAAGATACATGTCATTAGGATAAGGTAGTGGTTGAGCAGTACAGATACATACATGTCATTAAGGGGCAGGGAGGAGTTAGACAGTACAGAGACAGAGCAGGTAGGGGATAGACAGTACATAGACAGGTAATTAAGGCTCAGGTAGGTGTTAGACAGTATGGAGACAGGTCATTATGGAGCAGGTAGGGGATAGACAGTACATAGACAGGTAATTAAGGCTCAGGTAGGGGTTAGACAGTATGGAGACAGGTCATTAAGGCTCAGGTAGGGGTTAGACAGTATGGAGACAGGTCATTAAGGAGCAGGTAGGGGTTAGACAGTAAGGAGACAGGCCATTAAGGCTCAGGTAGGGGTTAGACAGTATGGAGACAGGTCATTAAGGAGCATGTAGGGGTTAGACCGTAGGGAGACAGGCCATTAATGAACAGGTGTTAGACAGTACAGAGACATGTCATTAGGATAAGGAAGGGGGTTGGACAGTACAGAGACAGGCCGATGAGGAGCATGTAGATGTTAGACAGGTGTTAGACAAAATACTAACCATTCATGTGGCCTTTTGAGCATTGAAAACATGAATTTAATGTATGTTGGTTCAATTAACATACCGTACATAGGTTATGATTCTGGTCGATTTTTTTAGGTAGTGGCCATCCCCAAAATGCACCAGAATACAGGAAATCATATCTACCAAATTTAAAAATTGTTTAGTTGAAGTGCGCAGTCATGCGGCCCTCTGATGGTTATGATGAAAAGTGTGGCCCCTCTTTATTCATGAAGGTTCGCCTGACATAGACTTATCCTGTGTCATATGTATAGTATGGACAAATGTATCCATTAGGCCTGGTATACACATTTATCCTATTATACATTAATATAAAAATGTTGTATACATGTTGATAATACAGGATAAATATTTGCTCTGACTGGAAGCCAAACACTGCAGTAACGTCCAAACAGATTTATATTAAACTGATGTTCCACATCTGCCAAATCTGTTAAAATATGGATCAGAGATAATCCATTTTTTTAGGAGATTGGAAACATTTGAGCCATGAGAGGAGAGCAGAGCAATATGATTATAGACACAGCCACAGAGACAGACACTGGGTCTTACTCTGTCCCACTCGGAGCACCATGCTCATGGATCGGGAGCGACAGACGCCGCCAACAGCGTTCCCCATCCCCTGCAGAGAACCCGTCGACGTGGCTGCAGTGATAAACAACAACACACAACAATGAAAAACAATGTTTAAAACACAGCTCCGACCAGTTTGACCGTAGAGATAAGAGAGAAACGCGGACGCAGAGCAAAGCTATTAGCTTACTGCTCATTTACCAACGGCTAAACTACTACTAACTAACTAACTAACTAACTGCTAGACTACCACAACTAACTAACTGCTAATGCTGACAGCTAAACTACAAATTCTAAGTGCTAGACAACTACTAACAAATTGCTAAACTAGTACTATCTACTAAACTACTAATATAAAACGAAATGCAAACCTACTAAAACTGTCTAAATGCTAAACCACTAATACTAACTTACTGCTTCAATATTGTAGCAGTTGTCACTGCCGCACGCCACCAAGGTGGCTATGGAGAGCTTCTCTAAATTCAGAACACAGGGTGATGATGTTTAACTTCATTGCACAGTTGAGGGTAAATGATTCCCAGATGTTACATGCTATCTTGTCTGAGATCTCACTGAGTATGTGTGGTGATGGATGGTTTAACCTGTGTACACTGATTACTCAATGTGCAACAGGGGTGCCCCCAGCCCCAGAGTCTAATCAGTCTGCCTCGGGCCAGGTGATGCTGCCGTCATCCACACATAAACCACAACACCAAATTGAGGCTGAGGATAATCTCTAACTGAGGAATATAAATAGACTATCTAAGAGTCACTAGGTGCTGTTTAAGAGAAGATGGCACGATTTTTTCTGCGGAAATGTGCCTTTAGCCAGGTCAGCCAGGTTTGTCGAGGTTCAAACGAGTGGAATATAATTCCAACTGATCCGACAACCACACACTTATAGACCTTTCAGGAACCAATTAACACAATGGATGATGAATACATAGCAGCAATAAACTCTTCCTGCTGAAGCTTGCTATAGGTCATGTCTGCTTGTTTACAATGTCGTTCTGTCTGCTTGTGTTTGTCTGTATATGTATGTTTGCAATGCCGTTCTATACGTATATTTAACTGTTTGTGCATATACATATTTTTGCAATGTTGCTCTATGTGTAGATTTGTCTGCATGTGTTTGTCTATATCTATGCTTGTAACATTGTTATATATGTATATTTGTGTAATTAATTTATATATAAATGGCATGTACTATTCTGCTTAGCTTTGATCAGGGAATACTGAAAAATATCCTTCTGGTATTTTTTACCATTTGTATTTATAAATTATTCTCATTCTCATTAAACTAACTATAAACTAAATAACTTAGTGTTAATAAACCAAGTGATATGAAAATCACATACAGCCAAATAAACTGTAAACACACATCCACACAGCAACACACACACACACACACACACACACACACACACACACACACACACACACACACACACACACACACACACACACCACACACACACACACACACACACACACACACACACACACACAAACACACACACACACACGCACATACGCACACACACACACAACACACACACACACACACACACACGACGCACATACACACAAACACACACACACCACACACACACACACACACACACACACACACACACACACACACACACACACACACACACACACACACACACACACACACACACACACACACACACACACACATGCCTGCACACACACAGCCTTATTAGGAGCATTTAGGTCATATAACAATGTGAGCGTCTGAGAGCTGAGACGTCAGATGTGCTGTCAGGTCTCGGTGTGTCCTGGAGCAGAACATCTCCCTCGTCCATTTACTCCCTCTCCCCCTTGCCTCCTCACTCCCTCCCCCCCACGGAGAGAGAGAGGCGCTGTTGGTGCATCAGAGCAGCCATGAGAGACAAGCCTGCCACTCTCTCTTAGTCTCACTGCACAACGCACGCCGCAGCGCACGGTGATACGCTAAGCCACTCTGACTCTCTGGCCGATCACGGAACGGCAGGAGGTAAAAGCTCTCCCGTTAGATACACGTTAAACATGAGTTCACCACACTACTGTTGACTAGATGCATGTTACCCATTAGTTCACCTCCTAGTTCACTACTCTGCCCTTTTTTACTGTTACTCTAACTACTGTACTAGAACTACTATATTATCTACTCTTCTCTTCTATAATTATTGTAGTATCTTCTTTGATATACTATAATTACTGTAATATCAACCCCACTCTACTATAACTAGCGTAGAATCGACTTGACTCTAAGTATGGTAGTCTCGTATGGTAGTATGTATCTCTACTCCACCATACTCTTATACTCTGTCGCTAGCGTACAGCGCACTTACAGGTGATGTAGTACACAGGTGAAGTAGTTACGTTCAAGGCTCAAGACTGCAAACATTTATTACATAGATGCTAGGTAATTAGTTCTATGTTGTGCCGGTTTAAGAAAGTATACATATATCTGGGTTATCCCAAACAATGTTACAATGGCTCTGCGTCACTATGCTCCATTCCAGTGGCACTTTATAATATTTAAAACCGGGCTAGACAGGATAAGAGATGGCAGATTTGATTTTAGGTCTTGTTCTGTGTTTAATATGATGGGTGGTAATGAAGGTTTTGAGCAGTGCTGGAGGTTATACAGTGGCTGTATGCAGCACTGGTATGAGTGCATTGGAAAACATGACCCATATAAGTTCGGACAAATGGCTAAAAAGGGTGTTTGTACACTGCAAAGTTTCAGGGAACTTGCACCTCAGCAGAAGTGGTATTTAAAATAAGAGCATGCAAAAGCTGCTATTAGTTTGAGGTATTTTAGGAAAAAAGATAATAAATAATAAAATAAACACATCTTACAATTTATTCCAAGGGACATAATCTGTTCAAATGATGAACACAGATATATGGAACATGACAAAGGACAAGCAATTAATTTGTTATGGTGCCACCAAATAACAAAGTAGAAGATGCTAGCCCTGAACTTATAGTTGATGTACTACAGGTGATGTGGTTAACTTACAGCCGATATATGACAGATGATGTAGGCCTAGTTAAGTTACAGGTGATGTAATGGATTTGGCTAATTTAGAGGTGATGCAGTACAGGTGATGTGGCTAACTAGAGGTGACGTGCTAACTTACAGGTGATGTAGTAGTCTCGTCCCTTCAAGAACTCCAGGCCCCAGAGGTTGGGGCTGTACTCCTGGAACTTGAAGGTGAACTTGACATCCTGCTGTGGTTTGTCACAGGCCAGGAGGGGCGTGTCGCTCTGGTCCACTGTGCAGCTCTGGAGCTGAGTGCGGGTCACCAGGTAAACCCGGTAGAACTCCTCCCCCCCACCGCGGCCACCCGCCCGCGGACAAACAATGTTCATCTTGTCCCCGATCTGAGGATACAGGACCAGGCCACGACCCGGCGCGAACCTGTGTGTGTGTGTGTGTGTGTGTGTGTGTGTGTGTGTGTGTGTGTGTGTGTGTGTGTGTGTGTGTGTGTGTGTGTGAGTGAGAGAGAGAGAGAGAGAGAGAGAGAGAGAGAGAGAGAGAGAGAGAGAAGAGAGAGAGAGAGAGAGAGAGAGGAGAGAGAGAGAGAGAGAGAGAGAGAGAGAGAGAGAGAGAGAGAGAGAGAGAGAGAGAGAGAGAGAGAGAGAGAGAGAACACACATTAAAGAAAATAGCCTAACTATATCTGCCGTGTGCGTATATTTAGGTCCTACCTCAACCTTTAAACATCCACCATGTCATGTGTGTGTCTAAACAACAGTTGAAGCAGAAGTCTACAGAAGGTTTGTTCAGCTGACTAGAGAGCGAGAAATTATAAAATAAACTTACTTGGTGTTTGAGCTGTTCCAGTAGATGGACTCCAGAACCGCCGAACTGATCGGGCAGAACAAGTTGAACAATATCAAAATTGTGTGAGAGCAAGTAACGGACTCCATCCCATAATAACCCCGGGGAGCGGGGATCATGCAGTGCACAGCAAATACTCCGGCGTCCGCATGTTTTCTGACTTATTTACAATGCCCATATTGCACGTTGATAAATCAAACGCCTTCCATCCTGAGGGAGTCCACAGCGTAATTTGGAAGGATTGATTGGTGTGACGCTACGCTCCAAAAGTGTGCGTAAACAACTGTGAGGCGAGACCAGCGCACCAAGGGACCGCCCAACTCGGCTCAGGAATTATGGCGGCGATGTTGACTATTAAATTATGCTAAAATAAATGTGCAATTTTTTTGGTTTATTTAGGCCCATCACTTCAGCATGTGTGATTTACATAATTGGCTTAATAGGCCTTAAAGCCTGGAACAGATTTGTTAAAATACAGTTTTGGTAGGCTAAATAGACTTCATCCAGCATGTTTACGTTAAAGTTATTTTTTATTTTCATACTTTCATTTATATATAACAAAATATGTAGGCCTGGTCGTCTTTACAATTTGTAGGCCTACATTCTCAACACTGAAAGACTGAATAGATGCCTAAGCGAATAAACCTTTAAAATAGGGTAACCAGACGTCTCTCTCTCTCTCTCTCTCTCTCTCTCTTCTCTCTCTCTCTCTCTCTCTCTCTCTCTCTCTCTCTTCTCTCTCTCCTCTCTCTCTCTCTCTCTTCTCTCTCTCTCCTCTCTCTGTCTCTCTCTCTCTCTCTCTCTCTCTCTCTCTCTCTCTCTCTCTCTCTTCTCTCTCTCTCTCCTCTCTCTCTCTCTCTCTCTCTCTCTCTCTCTCTCTCTCTCTCTCTCTCTCTCTCTCTCTCTCTCTCTCTCTCTCTCCAGTCCTCTCAGTTGTCGTTTTTTTAAAGGATAAAAAGACGGAGACGGCGCTTATGTAGCCTATATCTGATAATCTGTGACAGATCGCCAAGCAGGGGTATATCTATCGACTTTACCATAAGCAGGCATGGCTGAATATTAACAATAGATTATCAATACAATAGGCCTAGGCCTATAGAACAATTCCCTGTTCGAGCAGCTTTGTATTTTTTCTTTGGTTGGTTTCCCAAAGCTTAACACACACAACATTAACCCATGTAGGTAACTGCCAAAATATGTATTTTATTTGATAAGACCAACTTTTCCATTTCAGAAACAATAATAGCCTAAATAAAATAGAATAACATAGAATAACAATAGTTTGTGTTTTATCGATCAACCAAATAGGCCTATTGTTATTCTGCCAAACAGAAACCTGGCCACCTTAATTTGGGAGAAAACAAAATATAATAATAAAGGAAATAATAATTTGGCCTCCAAAAATATATAAAGGTAGCCTACAGATTTAAGTGATGAATCAGGTGTAGACCAATAAAATGTAAGATTAAATATCTCTAAATAGGTAGGCCTATTACAACGAACAAACAGGCATAGGCCTACAACAAAAAATAAGAGTTACATGTTTAAAATGATATTTGTAATACTTGTATAACGTAAGATGTTTTAAGAATTCGATATCTGTAGTTGTTTCTCAGAGTGAGGATAATGCTAACATGCTAGGCGTCTTGGAGAGAACAACCCCTATCACGATTAGCATTAACCCCAACCTGAGAGCCCCGTGGATTCATTATAAGAGGTTATTATGGTAAAATTACAAGACAGCACATAGCAGAGACTAGCAGTTGGCTAGCAGCAGCTACCAGCTTTAGGGCTACTGCCATTGGCTAGTTAGCTTAGCAAAGCTAGCAAAAGAGTTACAGGTCGGAGATGCCGTACGCAGACAGGCCTGTAGGGGGCGACAAGAACACATCAGTCAGTAAGGGCAGAATATTTGAAAATCAGATTACTATATCTTTGTAAATTGATAATATAGCAATATCGGTAGTTAGATATATAATTCAGATATATCTATAGCTCTATATCCAGGTAGATACTCTGTTATTTGCCATATTAATGAATTACTACTGCCGTAAATGGCATACGCCCATACTCGAAATCACTTAACTAATGAATAAATAGTTTGAGAAATGTTAATGAGTTCACTCAAAAGAAAGAAAAAAAAGACATATCACACTTCACAGACACATCACATCCCCACAGTATTGTAAGTAGGACTCCTGATTCAGACTCAGTTAAGAACACATTTAGTCCCAGTTGTGGTTGAAACTATTTAAAAAAACACTTTGTACGAAACGTTAGCATGATATATTTACGTTAACGTGGGCTAGTAAACAGTCTCTGGTTTATAAGAGCGTGTGTTTCTACTGACCTGTTTCCTGAGGGCATCTCTTCCTTCACAATGTGTCTGCATCCAAGGCTTTAGTCTCTCTCTCTCTCTCTCTCTCTCTCTCTCTCTCTCTCTCTCTCTCTCTCTCTCTCTCTCTCTCTCTCTCTCTCTCTCTCTCTCTCTCTCTCTCTCTCTCTCTCTCTCTCTCTCTCTCTCTCTCTCTCTCTCTCCCCCCTCTATTCTCTCTCTCACTCTCCAGTCCTCTCAGTTGTCTCTCTCTCGCCCTTGGTGTTTAAGTGAAGTGTGTTTAGATCAGCCAACATCATTTATATATTTTTTGTGAGTCATTCTAGAAATCCCCGCACAGGAACTGAATGAGTCAGAATACCTCAACCTTTCTTGTGTAGATTTATACCAACCTCAGATCCCTTTCTACTCTCAATTTCTGCTAATCTAAAATCTAAAAAACAAAGCTATATTGTACTCTATAATCTATCTATAATCTAATATTTTACCTATCTATAATAAAAATCTATAATAAAATCTTTCTAAAAAATGTACTATTATCTTTCTATAATATTAACCATAGTCTTTCTATAAAATATATCATCTATCTATAATCTAATATATAATCAAATCTACCATCCGTCTATAACCAAATCTATCATGTCTGTAAGATTACTCTCTAGGGGTTATTAATTGTCAGTGAATTATAGTACCAGACAGCATGGAGCTGCCTTATTCAGAGGCTGTTGACTTACTTCAATCTGTTTGTTCTTCATTTCTCAGCACCTGTTCTAGATATTATGATTCACGTTCTTCTTCTCTCTCACCAGAATCCCCAGCTGCTGGAATGCCCAACCTATCCTCTCAAGCCTTGGGGGTTGTGTCTTCCACTAAATTATGTCATCTTGTTTCTCGTTGTCTTCAAGATGACCCAGAAGCTAAGCGACGAGAAAGCCAACTTGTGGCTTATAGCTGGGAACCTACCAGATAAGTCATCACCACCCCCTTCCCCAGTTCCCCCCTTTTCCAGAGCGGCGGTCTGATGTCCTGATTTCCTAGAAAACGGGACAAACCTAATTACAATGCAAACGCTCTTGTCACATTATGGTTATTCAAGCACACTTGATTTTATTGAATTGTATATATGTGATGATTATGATATGTGTCCACACAACAGAGTACACGTTGGTCTTGCATTGTTTGCCTCTAGTAACCTATGACTTACTATAGGACGGCGTAAGGAAACACTTAAAGGGGACGTATTATACCACCAGGTGTGTGTGATTAGCCTTACAACCCGTTTCGGAAATCTGCCCCATATGACATCACTAGTGGGCGTGTCCACCTAGATCTGTGCAGGATAGATGAGCAACGTTTACTTCAGTCCACACGGAAGGCTGGTAGACTGATCTATCCAGCACAGATCTAGGTGGACACGCCCACTAGTGATGTCACATGGAGCATATTTTCGGAATGGCTTGTAAGGCTAATCACACTCACACCTGGTGGTATAATATGTCCCCTTTAATCAAATTCAATTCCACAATTCAGTTTTGTCTTAAATTGTTCCAGACAATATAACCTAATATTCTGTGAGTGAAATCTGGGCCCCCTTGATGAAAGAAATAAATGGGATTCAAACCCAGTGGAAAAAAATGCAATATATTTTGAAAGTCCACAGAAACTGGCCAAACCTTGGATGCAGAGCTGAATTGGGCGAATTCCCTCAAATCATAAAAATAGTATTTATTTATTTCAGTTTATTTAAATAATCAGGCAACAAATTGAATTTAGGTCATAGACGCTGGATTGAACCACCTTCATTTGTTCATGCCTGGAGTGAGTGGGTGCAGGAGGGAGTGATGGCATCTGACAACGTGGTTCTTGAGATTATATTATATTATATTAGATTCACTTTATTGTCATTGCACAGTAACAGGTTACAATGCAACGAAATGTAGGTGGGTCTAACCAGAGTGCAAACATCAGTTTGAGCAACATGTAAAAATATATTTACAGTATAATATCTGAGCAGCATAAGTTAATTACAACAGTTATAAAGTAAAGCGCAGGTAGTGCAGAAAAGTGCGATTTAGCAGTAGGGACTAGGCAGTATGAGATATGGATGGGTATTTTGTAAGCAGTCTGACAGCTGAGGGGAAGAAGCTGTTTATAGTCCTGTTAGTTTACGCTGCGGTAGCGTGCCTCAGAGCGGGTGCCACGTTGAAGGGTAAACAGTCCATGGTTGGGGTGAGAGGTGTCCTTTATGATGTTGCGTGCTTTTCGAAGGCACCTCTTCTAGTATATAGAGGTTATGGTGGGGAGAGTGGTCTTGGTGATGCGTTGGCCGATCTTCACCACCCTCTGCAGTGATTTTTGGCCCTTGATGGTGCAGTTGCCGTACCAGACTGTGATGCAGGTGGTGAGGATGCTCTCGATGGAAGCGGTCAAAGTTCAGCAGCACTGGGGAGGGGGGGGAGGGTGATAGATGGGCTATTTCCTGAGGAAGAACATTCGCTTGTGTGCCTTCTTGATCAGGGTTGTGATGTTGGGGGTCCAGGAGAGGTCCTCAGAGATGTGGAACCCCAAGGAACTTAAAGCTGGTGACACGTTCGACCTCCTCCCCATTGACATGGACAGGGCGGTGTGTGCCTATTCTGTTCCTTCTGAAGTCCACGATGATCTCTTTAGTCTTGCTTGTGTTGAGGGCCAGGTTGTTGTTGATGCACCACTCTGCCAGGTGCCGGACCTCTTCCCTGTATGCCGACTCATCGTTTTTGCTGATGAGCCCGACCACGGTTGTATCGTCTGCAAACTTCACGATTGTGTTTGAAGCATGAACAGGACTGCAGTCATGTGTGAAGAGGGAGTAGAGGAGGGGACTCAGCACGCAGCCCTGAGGTAGACCAGTGTTCAGGATGAGTGTTTGCGAGGTGAGCTTATCCAGTCTGACATGCTGGGGGTCTGTTGGTCAGAAAGTCCAGTATCCAATTGCGTAGGAGGGGGTCGATGCCAAGGACACTGAGCTTATTGATTAGTTTGGAGGGGATGATTGAATTGAATGCCGAGCTGAAATCAATAAACAGCAGCCTTACGTAGGTGTTACACAGGTCCAGGTGTTTAAGGGCTGGGTGTAGGAGTTGGAGGAGTTGTGTAAAATTACTGGATGCAGAAGTCCTGACGCTTCAAAAGTATAAATTCTTGAGTCTTTGTTTCTATATAACAGAGTATCTAGTAAGCCCATACATCTCGGAACCTCGGATCTTGTGGCCCAATCCCATTTCCACCCCTTCCCCTTACCCCTCCCCCTTGTTTTGTAGGGATAGGGCTGTCCCAATTCTCATTTGGGTTAAGGGCTAGGGCCAAGACGTAGGGCTATGTAGCCCTTGAAATGAAGCTTCCAAAGGACCACCCCTTAAAGGGAGGGCTTTGAGGAAAAGATGGCCAACAAATTTGGCAGCTGTCATGAATCCGATTTTTTGGTTTTTCTGATCCCCTTTATTTTTTCTTTTGTGAAGCGCATTGGTTCCTGAAAAAGGCGCTATACAAGATATTATTATTATTATTATTATTACTATGACTAGTTATTGTCATTCAGAAGCACGCCTATTCTTGGCCTCTGTTGACATAGCAGTCCGCGAGCTTTAAGCGATGATGACGCGACGTAATGGAGGGGTGTATAATTTCTTAGGGGAACAGAGAAGGAGTAGGGTGGATTGAGAGAAGAGAGAGATAGGGGGGGGGTGAGCAAGAGGAGAGAGAGGGAGTGAGAAGAGAAAGGGAGAGAGAGGCCGGGAGAAGGAGGGGAGAGAGGGGGAGAGTAAAGAGGGAGTTGGCGTGAGAGGAGCGATGGGGAAAGAGAAGAGAGGGGAGGGGGGGGGGGGGGGGGGGAGAAAGAGACGGAAGGGATGAGCGAGAAGATACTATCGGTATGAACTTCGAAGAAGTCATGGGGAGGCCCCCCGAAAGCCCTCTTCCACCCAGCCCTCTCGATCAACCCCCTCTCTCTCTTCTCCTGCTCTCAGCCCCCCCTCTCCCTCTGCGGTCGCCCCTCTTTCTATCTCCCCCCTCTTCCCTCTAGCTCCATCCTCCCCCTCTCGCTCCTCTCACTCCATCGTTCTCTCTCCTCTCCCTTCACCCCCTCGCCCTCTAGCCCATCAGAGGTTAAATCAAATGTAGTCAACGTAAAAACTATTAGATGTTCTCCAAAGGTCAACCGCAGTTGAAAAAGACTGTTGCCATGGAAACACCTTAATTTTGTTTTAGGGGTCAATCATGAATAGTGTGTGTGTGTGTGTGTGTGTGTGTGTGTGTGTGTGTGTGTGTGTGTGTGTGTGTGTGTGTGTGTGTGTGTGTGTGTGTGTGTGTGTGTGTGTGTGTGTGTGTGCGTGCGTGCGTGCGTGCGTGCGTGCGTGCGTGTGTGTGTGTAAATGTGTATGGTTTCCTTACTTGACTGTGGTAGTATTAGTATCAGCAATAAATACATTTAATCATACGTGTGTGTGTGTGTGTGTGTGTGTAAATATTGCCAGTTTCTTTTTTACACGTTTCCTTTCACTCGAAACTTTAACCTTTGGAATGTCTCAAAACGACTCGAACCAAAGAAACAGGTTTCGGGGAATTCAGAGAGCTTCACAGTCAGATTGTAACTGCTTTCTGCCTGTTTCCGGTGTGCCACCACTCAAGATACCATCTGGGGATTCAGTGGGGAAATCCTGGCTGCTGAACTCACCAGTAATAACATTCACTTAAGAGCAACTGAATATTCTTAGTTATGAAAACAAGCGTGGATCACGTGTTGTTGAGGTAAATCATAATAACGGTGCCCTATTTCTTACCGTTGTGCGGTAGAGGCCCACACGTTGTATTTCCTGCTTCAAACCGACCTGCACTATTTATAAACCCCACAGCTTCCGGGAATCAAACTACCTCACTAGGTAAATTAGGTTTAGGTTACGGTAAATTAGGATTAAGGGGTAGTTTGTTTTAGGTCTATCGGCTTAGAGAAAGCTGTAGTTCAAGAGTGAGTGTGCAGTAAGAGGGAGAATCCCTACTTCATTCAAACCAAAAGTAGGACTTTTATGCACGTTTACTAACAGGAGGGGGGGGATGACTCATACCACTGTAATGATATGCAATACATCATGGGTAATAAATAATTTCGATTTTCCATCAGACCATTATCATCTCTCGAGTGATATTTTATGTGTAGTTATGTCCAACTACCTTTGTCAGAGAGAAAATACATGTCTACATAGGCTACATTTCACAGAATTTATATACTTATATTAAATTTTTATAAATAATACCACGTTCTACCAAAAAACTTGGATTTGATTATCGATTACAAAATAGTTTGTTATAAAACTTTCCGTTATATTAACTTCAGATAAAAATTTCAGGCAAACCACGAATGTAAAAACATGTTATTTAATAAGTGACGTTATTTAGAATTGATTAAACTATAAAAATATAGATTAGTGAAGGATTCCAGCCATGAATAAATAATGTAAATTAAAATCGTTAACATATTAAGCCAATACAATTAAAACAATATATATTTTTATCCACCATGGCTTAAATAATGATATAGTTGCTATTTACCAAATTGATGGACGCTTAGTGCAGTGTTATCATCCTCAAGGAACTATAATATATTCTCATTACATTCATCGACTCCTTTCAAAGGGAAACTTCCAGAATCAACTGGTAAACACCGCCACCTTCAGGTACCAACACGATATATGGATGACTATCACAGTGCAGATACTGGAATGTTCTGGGTTCGATCTACAGTACGCCGTCCAGCTTTATTAAAAATTTACTAAAAGGTAGGCATGTTTGTTTGTTAGTTAGGTCGTTGGGTGCATTCAACTCTGCACTATATTTAAGAGGTTCAAAAGGTGGACTGACGGAATTTGTATATTTTTTTGAATAATACTTTTTTGCAATAAAACTTTTTCACAATTTTGTAATTTAACCTCACAAAAAAACACAATCAATTATTTATTATTAATATATTTGAATGTAACAATTTGGAAAAAAACACATTTAGCTTTGGCCTGGACACAGAGATCATGAAAATAAAACCTAAGCAACATAGCATTATGTACATGTTCAAGATAAAGCTTCACAAACACTAACAAAAATAAAGCGTAATTTCTTCCTGTCAACAGGACTGTAGCCTGGACAAAACCGGGGAAGATCATAGATCCAAGATCCAAGGTAACTGTTGAAATGGTAGTTCCTAGTGGAGCTCTCTCGGGAACGAGGACTGGGTTACCTCTGGACCGTTCTCTTGTTGGCCTACCAGGTCAGATGGCTGGTAGGCTTACTAGGACCGCTATGGGTGGAGCTTCTTGGTAAGCCCCTTTGGTAAGCCTGTCAGCTCGCTGGTAGGTCTACTGGGTCAGACCTGCGGTAGGTCTACTGGGTCAGATCCAGAAGGTCCAGTAGAGAGCAGCCTGCCTGTGTATTGTCCAGCTTCGGCCAGCAAAAGGCGGGCGTTCTGCAGGGGTTCAGACGTCAGCAGGATATCTCCCAGACGTCTGGCTATTCTTTCGCCCTCTTCCCTAGGCACCATGCTACTGAGTTGGGCCTACACACACACACACACACACACACACACACACACACACACACACACACACACACACACACACACACACACACACACACACACACACACACACACACACACACACACACACACACACACACACACACACACACACACACACACACGTAGGATCATGCGGTACTTCTACATGTAGTCTGCAGGTGTATTTATAGTAAGTGAGTACTGCAGTACTTCTACCTGCAGTGTAGATGTGCATTTGTGTGTTGGTGGAAGGTGAATATTGAGCACACATCGCTCAGCCATTTGCAACACCTGTGGAGAGAGAAGAAGACTTAGTTTCAAAATTCAACATTGAAATTGTTGATGCTATGATGCTGTTGAGTCTTCGCAAAGGACAAGATGTTGGCATTGGAAGTATTCTCGTTTATAGTCCGAGTAGTATTGACCAATCACGTTTGAGCGGGTATTAGTTGCATGCAGGTAAATAGTCAGTCTGGAGAGGGACAATCTAGGAACCGATCGTCTATCTTCTGACGACGATGAACCTCTACATGAGCTTTGATGTTTGTTTATAAAGATTATAGAAATGTTTGGACCAGAAACACCTTAAAAGAATCTCGATGTTTGTGAATTCAGTGGAGAAACATTGTAGTTCGGCTTCTTATGAATAATCCGGTCATAGAGGCAGTTTATCTTCTCTTAACTCCATTTTTGCTTCTTTAGTTGCTAATCAGACTGTAATCTAGGAGTGAAGCACAGAAGAAAAAGTCTGGCCCAGATATCTGTTACCCGGCTACACTGGAACTTGAGAAATATTTCCCTGTTGTTCCTGGAGGTAAATCCTCATCAGACGATAGCTAATTCAGATATTGCATTAACATGCAACCAAAAACGTACACTATTATTGTACCCTCATAGGGTGGTTTGAGTCACAATAATATTGTATGTTTTGAGTCCATATTTACATCATACATTCGAAAAACTGCATTTCATTTGAGATTTGGACCATGATCGCTCAAGGGTGTGCGTGTTTGAGGGTGATGAGTACCTCTACAGCCTCGTCCACCTCCAGCTGACGCTTCAGGGAGCTACAGCTCTCCTCCAGGGATTTCTTCTCCTCCTCGATCTCCTCTAGAGCAACCAGCACGTTATCTAGGTCAGACTAGACATTGAACACACACACACACACACACACACACACACACACACACACACACACACACACACACACACACACACACACACACACACACACACACACACACACACACACACAATTACTATCAGGACTCCTAGCTTACACCCCCAACATCCGTTCAGCAGTTTGGGGGTGATGTCAGTGTGATGACCCCTGACCTCCATCCTGTTCAGGGTCTTCTTCCCAACGTGAGATCTCCTGCCCTCCTCCTGCAGCTGACCGGAAATCCCCTCAAAGTCCCCCCGGGTCACCGGAGGCACCCTCAGCTCAGCGCACGCACCCACCAACCTGACGACACAACCAGAGTAAGGACAACCTGACAACACAACCAGTCAGCACAACCTGACAACACAACCAGAGTCAGGACAACCTGACAACACAACCAGTTAGCACAACCTGACAACACAACCAGAGTCCAGACAACCTGACCACACAACCAGAGTCAGGGCAACCTGACAACACAACCAGAGTCAGGACAACCTGACAACACAACCAGAGTCAGGACAACCTGACAACACAACCAGAGTCAGGACAACCTGACAACACAACCAGTCAGCACAACCTGACAACACAACCAGTCAGCACAACCTGACAACACAACCAGAGTCAGCACAACCTGACAACACAACCAGTCAGCACAAACTGACAACACAACCAGTCAAGACAACCTGACAATACAACCAGAGTCAAGACAACCTGACAACAAAACCAGTCAGGACAACACAATCAGAGTCAAGACAACCTGACAACACAACCAGTCAGGCCAACCTGACCAGACAACCAGAGTCAAGACAACCTGACAACACAACCAGTCAGGCCAACCTGACAACACAACCAGAGTCAAGACAACCTGACAACACAACCAGTCAGCACAACCTGACAACACAACCAGTCAGCACAACCTGACAACACAACCAGTCAGCACAACCTGACAACACAACCAGAGTCAGGACAACCTGACAACACAACCAGAGTCTAGACAACCTGACAACACAACCAGTCAGCACAACCTGACAACACAACCAGTCAGCACAACCTGACAACACAACCAGAGTCAGGACAACCTGACAACACAACCAGAGTCAAGACAACCTGACAACACAACCAGAGTCAAGACAACCTGACAACACAACCAGAGTCAAGACAACCTGACAACAAAACCAGTCAGGACAACCTGACAACACAACCAGAGTCAAGACAACCTGACAACATAACCAGAGTCAAGACAACCTGACCACACAACCAGAGTCAAGGAGAAGAGCCCATGAAATGTAGCGTTATCTTCATGAATAGTTTGTATCAATAAAATTACGAAAACAATACAACAACCAAGTCAAAGAGAATAAATTGTGTGGTTTTGAGGATAATTTGACAAACCAACGTCGACAAGTAACTGAAAGGGATATTTATGAGTGACATTTTATGGGACTGATTATCATCACACTTTGTGATAAAAGGTTGAGTCCATTCAGTAGAAAGGTATTTCCTTTTCAAATGTATTCCACAAATGTCTTAATTAGGAGAGTGTGTGTTCATGATACCAGGTTATGTGTATCTCGTTTTTAATCACCTTGTTTTTAGGATGTTAAGATGTTTATTTGTTTCCTCCATCTCCCGCCGATTCAAGCCAATAATCTTTCTGTAAAAAACGAAAAATACATTTGAATACGTTAGGTTCAGAGAGAACTGTGTGTGTGAGGGTCGATAGGGTTTAGTGACCTACAGCATGGAGTGCTCCACAATGGTCTCCAGCCCTAGGATGGACGACCGGGTCAGTGGCACCCAATTCTCCTGACCCTTGCTCTTGCTTTTACCTGGAAGGAGGAGGTAGATAAATAAAGCAGACCGACAGGAAATCCCCTTAAAGTTACTGACCACACCCCTCTTCTTATGTACCCCCACAGGCCCACCGGAAGGACTGGACGAATTGTACATGCTTTTGTATAACATAAGACATTATATACCCTTTCAAAGTATAGTAGCATATAAGGGAGACTTATGTAAAATATAATGTATGCTCAATAATATAGTAGCAACAGACACTTGTGCCACTGTATAATAGTCAATAATGCACAGTATAATATAGATAAACAGGATATGTATCATGGTCGATCTTCTACAGTATAATATATAGTGGATATGTATCGAGGCAATAATGTATACTATATTATAGATATATTGGATGTGTATAATATTCAATAATGTAGTTTCAGTTATGTAGCATAAACTGTCAATAATTTCTAGAAACGTGTAAATCAATATTTCTACTACTCTCATTATAGATATACATTTGTTATAGATCCAGTGCTGACACCCAACTGGACTCTGCAGGTCTCTCAGTCTGCAGGTCCAGTACTTTGTGTTGCCACCCTACAGGATTACGCCTGCAGGTCCAGTACTTCGTGCTGATGGACCCAGTCTGTCAGTCTTAAAGATATTCTAATGACTCACTACATGGGTCACTACAGATATGGGTCACTACATTTAAAACCCCACCTTTCTTCTTCTGGGACGGCTTCTGGCGAACCGTCTCTTTACGGGGCTCCTTAATAACACATGGACCAAGAAACGCTGATTAAACATAGATTGGACATACTCAACCCTTAAACATATCAAACATAGCTTATTAAACACACCGTGCGTGTGTTGACGTTACCTGAGGTGCTGAAGATTTATCTCCAGGTTTCTTCCTGACCTTCATGTTCGATGGTCTGGAGGAACCTCGTACTGGCTTCATCACTGCTATTGATATATAACCGTGTTAAACCTATACACTGTTTTCGTACGAGGTTGTACATATACACATATAAATATGAACTTTATGCATATAAATACCTTAATATTGACGCTGATTTTATGACCGAGTCTTGTTGTTGTTGTTAGAGGTTACGTCACGGCAGGCTTTCGCGCCGCAGCTTTGAAACGACGGGGCTGTACCACGCATGCGCGTACGGAAAGCCCAACGCCTCAAATTAGTTGAAACAAAATAGCGTTGTAACCTCAAATAACCACCAGATGGTAGTATTGACTTAATGCTGAAAGTCGACCTATAATGAATGATGTCGGGAACTCTGCTTGTCCTGATTGCCCACTGCCCAGCATTGACCAAACCTGGCTAAAATTAGTAGGTTAATTTCATCAACGGCATGTTCATTTAAATTCCGTGGGAAATTAAAAAGGGGTTGACTGTGACAAGTCGGTAGAACATGATGCACCTGTCATGCAACATATTTTACATGCAAATGCAACGTAGGCCTACTGTATGTTTTCAATGTAACAGCTGGTACCACAAGCTTTAAATAGAACCGAGAGCGTGCAATGCGATATGATCAGCATATTCATAGCTATTTTTGATGCCTATTGATTTCACATCAGACTATAGGCCTATCAATAGAGCTTCTAAAGTATTTTCATGCACTCCAGATTTTCTTTTATTTGCCGCTCCTGTCCTCTCCTGCATAGGCCTATTGGTTCTTCCAGGGTTGTGTTTAGTTATGCTCAAGAGGAGAGTCAAATCCGTCTGAGTAGTGAGTAGTTTAGTTGATGATGACTCGCTGCGTCTCGCTGGCGGTCCGTGAATCCACTTCCAGCTGTTCTCCACTCAAAGCGATGAGCTGTTGGACCGCCTTTAAATTATAAGACAAACTCATAATGAAAACTGGAACACGTTTTCTTATTTAGAAAACAAACAAACAAACGTCAAGACAACTTGAACTTGTGCAATCCTCGAAATGTTCAAGATAAAATGCATATAAAAATAACATTTGATTTATAGCCACACCCATCAAAATATAGGGGGTAGCCTATTTGTATAAACAGGATTAGCAGGATTTATTCAATATTATTTTTTAAATCTGTTAATTATATTATTTAATCCAGGATTAGTCTGTTAGTTGGTCTATTATCAAGCATGTGTGTAGACTGTTTGTTCTCTGATGGTTTGTGTACGTTTTTCTTTTTGTCTTTTATCGATCAGATCCAGTCGACTTCTGTTGACATGGCAACAGTGAATAAGAATATCCTGGCAGCAGAAATCTAGACATAATTTGTTTGATTAAATAGCAGTGATCTAGTTTAAGATGTAATCATATTAACTAGAATATGCATAATATATATTATTGATCTGGGTTAGGATCTACTATTAATAACTAGAATATTAATAATAAATATCAGTGTTATGGTTTAGGATCTATGGTTGATTACTATTCTATATTATTAATAATATTGATCAGTGAGCTGGGTTAGGATCTAGTAATAACTAGAATGTTATTAATATATTTCAGTGTTCTGGGTAAAAATATAGTGATACTTGGTGAATATTTTTAATTGATATCGTTGATTTGGGTTAAGATCACGTGCTTTATAAGAAGAAGATAAATAAAGGGCAGGAACAGAGAGGATATGCATGCATACATGAATAATAACGTTTGCATCTTAGAAACACATTCTACTTTGTCATGGGAAATGGTACAGCCTATGGTTACCATAGCGTGTAACGTCTAACTATAACAGAGCATTTTATACTGTTATTCTCAAAATCGTAACTTCAAAACTCTGAATGTGACCTTTGTCAAAACAGTCCCTGTCATGGTTTGAGTGATAATTAAAGGGTCGTGAACATTTGGAACAGGAATCCCCGAAGGAACTCTCTTGGGTCCCATCCTTTTCGGGTTGTGTTTCAACGACTTGCCAGAAATATGCCCTGGTTTAAGTCTTCTGTCTTCAGCCACTGTCGATTCATCACCTGCAACCAAATCTTTGAATTTTATAATTAAGGTGAGCTCACTGAAGCTCACAAATAAAAGTATTTAGGGATGATATAAGAATCTCAGTTACAGTTCAAGTCATGCTCAAAATATTTGTAAATAATTAGGGCTAACCCTAGCTATGTTCAAGATGATAAGAAACTGGTAATCATTTGACTATATCTTCCTCTTAAATTCAGTTATTTTTTCACATCTGTCTAATGGTTTAACTACCTAATCCTATGTCATTCAGACCGTAATTAAATCCATATCATTAGCACAATCAGGCCTTAAAAGGTTGTAAAATGTATAGGAAACAATCAAAATTGCTTCATTTTAAATAAATTTAAGATCTTCAGGTTTTTTTTCAGAATTTTAATTGTGTGAAGCTTGTGTTTAAATGTTTAAATGTGCTTCAGACTCTCATCAAGAGACAAAAGCGCTGCAGCAGATCTACCTGAGCAGCTGTAAGTGAGCTGTGAAGTTTCATGCTTCAAAACATCTTCTGCTCTGACAGCTTTTCTGTAAAGGGAGATTATCCATGGAAAACACGCATCATTTGAAGTTTGCTGCAAACTACACCACTTTTAATAGAGGCTACCATATCCTATTTAATTCAACAATCAACTTGTACTCATGTCTACTTTTCTGTAGCTATTTTTCTAATAAATGTTAATTTTTATTTTATCTTGCTGTACTCTGCTTACCTTCTTCATACCTTCCTGTTTAATCTCTTATTTTCACAAAAGCCCTTCTGGGGATGGCTGTTGTAAATTAGCGTCATCTATAAACACTACGATACTTGCCTCTTAAAGCTGTGCTCAGTTATTCTATGTACATTGTAGCTGTCCAAATCAAATAAATCATGAATAATAAATGTATTTAGTCTACGGCTAAAGACAGAGTCTAAGGTACGGTATAGTTAAAAGACTCTATTTAACCAGAGTCTATAAAATCGGGTCCAGCCATACTTTAGTCTGAATTCTGAGACGCTCACATGTCTGTACTTCTAGGGTAGTGGTTTAATAAAATCATAGGACAGCAGGGTTGTCACAATAACAAGCTAGGGCCCATGTTGTGGTATTTAAAGCTGAGTTAATTATCATTGATAAACACTGTCTACCTTATCTCAGTCTCTCCTGATATTTCCTGGGGATGCGTTGATGATAATCATCCAGTAGAATCTGCCCTGGGTCATGCATGGATATCTTAAAAGCTATCTGCTACTTTGAAGGCTCCACGCTTTCCCGTAGAAACAGCTGGCACTCTAGTCAGAGCCCATCGGCATGCATACCAGGTGCCTGGGAACACCAGTCGGTCCCATTGAACACTATTCTAACACCAGGACGAACGTTACATAAATCCCACACCAGAACCCATGGAACACCAATTGTTCACCAGAGCCCACTTACACCAGTTAAACACCTAGAGCCATTCAACACCAGTCAAACACCAAGTTCGATTTAACTATGGTCCCATTTAACACCATTCAAACCCTTGTCAAATGTAACATCTGTCCTACACATGGTCCCATAACACCAGTCCAACCCCGGAACCCATTAAACACCAGTCCAACCCTAGACCCCATGTACCACCAGTCAAACACAATAACCCATTCAGCACCAGAATCCATAGAACACCAGTCCAACCCTAGGTCCCATTTAACACCGGACCAACACAATAACCCATTCAACACCAGAATCCATAGAACACCAGTCCAACTTGAGGTCCCATGTAACACCAGTCAACCCATTCAACACCAGAACCCATTTAACTCAAGAACCCATTTCAGCACATGTCCAAAATTTCGCAGTCTCTCATATCTCAAGAAAGGTGTGATGTGGACCCAGCTTGATATAAAAAAACACCAGAGTGATGAGTGGTGTGTGCAATTTCATCCTTCAATATTGCTCTATTTAACCCTCTAGCATGACCCAGTGCATGGAGGCATTTAAAAGTTTCCGTTTCATTACCAAGGTCACAGTCTAAAACCCGCAATTAATATGAAACCTCTCAAAATAAATCATGATAGGCAGGAAAAATATAAAAAAATATAAACAGAAAGTGACACATTCTACTCCGTATTTATTTTTTATTATTATAATTCTGAATATATGAATGTACCACCAGGATGCGTGGTTCCTGTCTATGATATAGAATAATACTTTTGATAAACAGTTAGCAGTCCTTTCACCTTGTAAACACTCTCCTTATCTTTCTCACAAACCAAGAAACATTTCCTCTCTGCTTCCAAAAATAAATAAAGCCTTTTCTTTAGAATTAAACATTTCCGTCAATGAATTACAATGCAATTTATCAAACGTACCAAGAATAGGATTGTCCAGTTGTCTTAAAGATCTTATACTTCCTGAACCAATCATCTCTTACATGGAAATATATCATCTGAATGTTAAGTGCATGGCGTACAAATATAAATGTTCTCCCTCCTTGATCCGAATGTTCATATCTGGCTCCTAATGCGTTTAAATATCATGCATGTATTAAATGTCTCTTTAGGATTCATAGTCCTAGGAATAACACATACCCATTCTAAGAATATTATTTCTTTGTAATGTTCTATTAACTACCCTTGCTGTATAGATATAAGCTCAAGGCCAGAGGATTTAAAGGAGCATTAAAACTGTGAGTGGCCACCGGCCACGGTCACACATTGGACTCAATGAAGGAGCGCTTGGGTTTGATGGGCCCGCGGTGCAGGGGGGGGGCATCTCTGTTGGCCCTCGCCTCGGTAAACTCCCTTCCTGGACCCCCGGGGACCCCCTGTTCCTGGTACGGCCCCCACTGCAGCTCACTGTTCAACATCTGGAACTCCACCAGCGACATGTTGAAGCCCTCTGTTGCTCCTCCTCCACCTCCTCCTCCACCTCCTCCACCCCCCCCACCTCCTCCCCTACCAGATGGTGTCTGGTGGGTCAGGACTCTGACCGACTTGTCCATGACGCCCATAAAGGGGCGGGGCTTCACCTCCTGCTTGGTCTTGAAGCTGCCGCTGCTCCTAGGGAGGCGTGGCGCCTCCTGCTGGCGGCCGCAGTCTGACAGATTCCCGCCGCTAGAGGCCTGGCTGGAACTGGAGCCCCGAGACCCCGCGGTGCCCAGGTCACGCCTGCCCTCCAGGGAGAGGCTGTCCAGCATGCTAGGGGGGTTGGTCAGGCGGTCGGAGACCCGGGAGAAGCTGGAGGAGCGGGGCTGGTAGGGGTGGTGTTGAGGAGCATGGGAGGAGGTGGCTGGGGGGGAGAGGGGAAGATAGGTGTGGAGGAGTGGGGGCGGGGGGGAAGTGGCCGGGGGCGAGAGAGGGTGGTAGGGGTGGTAGGGGAGCGTTGGGAGAGGTGGCCGGGGGCGAGAGAGGGTGGTAAGGGTGTAGGAGGGTGGGAGGAGGGGAGGTGGCTGATGGGGAGAGGGGGAGGTAGGGGTCTTGGGGACAGTGAGGAGCAGAGGGATCCACATCAGGGGTTGGGGCAAGGGGGCTGATGTGAGGTCTGAGGGATGTGGGCATGTGTCGGCCCGGCAAGGGGCTGGGGGGTCCGCACAGGGAGAGGGGCCGGCCCCCGACCCGCCCACCAGCCCCTGTCTGGAGGGAGTGACCGGGCTGGGTCTGGCTGGACTGCTGCTCCCCCGGGCCCTCGGGCCTCCTGGGGCCATAGGGGTTCTGGGGCCAGTACTCACCGCTCCTTTTCCCACAAGACTGTGTCTGGCGCTGCTCCTCCGGCTCCTCTTGCTGCTGCCCCTGCTCCTCCCTCTCCTGCAGGAGTCTGTCGGTAGGGCTCTGTCTGTCCAGGCCCTCTGGCTCCGGCACTGCAGGGTGGGGGTGGTGGGAGGGGCTGTTCTCCAGCACGGGGCCGGAGGAGATGGAGGAGGAGGACTTCTGGTGGAGCAGCGACTCCTCCTCCACGCGGGTCAGCAGCCGATGGATCTCCTTGTTGGAGGGGGCCAGCCGCGCGGCCTCCTTTAGGTCGTCGAGCGCCGCCGCAAAGTGTCTGCAAAGAGCAGATCAGCTTTACATTGATGCTCCCAAAGTCTGCGGCCATGTAGAACTGAAAATCTAACGTCGTAATTGACCAAAACCACACTACTACTACTAGATCTGTAGTAGAATGGAGAAACGCAAAGCTGTTGGCTGTAGTGTGTTGGGTCATGGCTGCTCTAGTCCCACAAATCAGACTTTAGAGGGGGGGGAGTTCCACTTTCTTCTGCAAAATAATTGTTTCGACCAATCATGTTGCCGAAGCCTTTAAACGCGTAATTGACGAACACAAACTCACTGGCCAGTGTAGAGATCCCCTTTTGAAAGCTTCAGCCAGTCATGTTGAAGATTTTTTTGTGAGGTAGAATACCCCGTAACAAAACAGGAAACAAGGTGTAACACTGCTCGAATGGGAAGGGAGTGGCCTTGGACAGGTCCATAATACATAACATTGTGTTGCCCTAGCAGATATTAAATTTTTAACTTAAATTAAAAGTGTTCTGCCTGAATAGAGGTTTATCGTGGAGTAGGCGGGAGTAGGGGGAACATATTTAGCCTAGAGACTCTACAGGGCAGAATGGAGGGGTAGTATGGAAGGGTAGGAGACGTGATGGGACAGGGCTTTAGTGTAGACTGTGTAGTATCACAGAGGGGTTATCTGCCCTCACCGGCTACTCCTCTTGGCTCGGGCTCTGGCGTAATAAGCCTCATAAGACCAAGGCTTCAGCTCCAAGGCCTTGGTGGCGAAGTCCTCAGCGATGCCAAAGTCCTTAAACAGAGAGAAGAGACTTTAAAGAGACAAGAGGCTTAAAGCACAAAGAAGAGGTGTGAAACAGATAGAAGTGTCTTGAAACGTCATACTTAAAAAAGTGGAAGCTTAAATCAGAGGGAACTTACTTAAAAAAAGAGAAGAATCATAAACAGATTCACAAATAGACTCACAATCGAGAGTACACATTAAACCAGATTAGAGGCTTTAAACAGAGAGAATAATCTTGAAAAAGAGAAGAGAATTGAAACAGAGGCTTAGTACAGAAAGAAGAGGCTTAAAACATAGAGAAGAGACTTAACACAGACTGAGAGGGCTTAGGTCCTGCCTCAGCCACCTGCCTCTGCAGCAGAGTGGAACATTCGCATAGTGTTTTGGATCTTAACCCTTACTACTCTAAACTGGAGAGTTATTTCAGTAACAACTATCAAATGGTGTGGATAACTATGTTTATGGTAATATAAGATAAATTACCATGTTAAAATAAAGACTACAGAGAAGAGTTCTAAAACTTTTTAAAAAGGATTTAAAAAGGAGAGGAGGCCGAAAACAGAGAACCAGTGTAACACGGAGAGAACGTTCTTTGTTTTCCCTTGCTGTGGACATCATGAAGCACAACTCTAAACTATTCACAATTTAGCTGCAATTTTACACTAGCTACTTAGCTATTTATCATACGCTTTAATCTGAATGTCTGAGTGGCAAATGAGTCTGAGTGAACTCAGACACATGGCGAGTGGGGATTGGGGGTCGTATTGTACTAGGATGTCCTCGGGAATGAACCCAGAACATTCTGTAGATCATAACATTTGTATATATTTATGTAACTCAAATTCACTTGCTTAGCATGCTCGACTAGAGGAGAATGAGGCCTATTCCTTCAGTCCAGCGGGCCTGTTCATCTTCTTGTTTGTGTTTCTTCTTTCTCAAGTTCAATATAACACTGTGACATTTACAAAATGTACAATATGATATTATGCAACCATGTATTCCATAATCAAATGAATCTTTTTGAATTTGTAAGAATGTAAAACTGAAGGACATATATCCGACCGTCTAGGGAAATAGTGGACTGTGATAGGGTAGCCCGCCTAGCAACAGAAGGGCAGAGTCAGCGTGGACCACTCTTTCTCTCTTGAACGATGCTGCCGAGCTATTTGGAGGGGCTGACCTTGATAGTATAGACCCCACGAGATTCCCTGGCTTAATGTTTAAACGTCGCTATCAGACTAGCGCTGTGTGCTAACACGATAAGTGGACACATGGTGTCGGGGACATGCGGATCATCTGCTGTGGATAACAGATGGTAGGCAGAGGAGGAGGAGGACGAAGAGGAGGGTAGAAGGAAGAGGAGGAGAGGAGGATAGTGGAGAGGAGAGAGAGAGAGAGAGAAGGAGAGGGAGGGATGACAGAGATGAATGGAGGACTGAGTGATGGATGAGTGAGGCGAGCGGGAGCAGGAGAGATGAGAGAGAGAAACGGAGGGAGAGCGATAGTCTTGTTAGGCGAACGTTTCAATCCTTCCACCTATTAATTATTCATCTCACTGACCGCCTGAAGACTCTTGGGACCCCGAGATAACTGATAGCAGCCCAATTAGGCCCTGGAGCCGCCCATACACACACACACACACACACACACACACACACACACACACACACACACACACACACACACACACACACACACAACACACACACACACACACA
>OLKM01000270.1:0-71383 GCA_900291075.1 Melanogrammus aeglefinus | reverse complement strand
ACCCCCCAGCTCCTCACGGTGTCGGCGTCTCCGTTCATGGCGGCGAGGTCCAGCGGCGTGCGCCCGTGTTTATCGGCGGTGTCCAGGCTGACCCCTCGATCCACCAGCAGCTGAACGATGCTCTTGTGGCCCTTCAGGCAGGCCCAGCCCAGCCCCGTCAGGCCCCCCTGGTCCACGGAGCACACGGAGGCCCCTGGAAACACACCCCAAGAACACATACTCACTGTGGGGTTCACGATCACTGGTCAAGCCCCCGCCCATTGAAAAAAACGCCTCTTCTAATACATCGAAGTTCAACAATTGATCCTAGGTGGATTTAATGTACATGGGGACATACCTGTACATCGACTCTTTATTTAACATGATGTAAATAGCATATTTACTGTACATTGTGAATTTACTGTACATCAACTTCATATAACATGATATAAATACCAGATTTAATGTACATGGTGACGTAACTGTACATCCACTCATCATATAACTTGATATAAATACCACAGGTATAACGTCTTATTGTATGCAATTCTTTTTTTTATTTGTGAAATCATTTGAACATCGTTTTGGTTCATAGATCTTTCGTGCTTTTCGTTTTGTGTTGTATTTTTGATGTTTGGTTTTTATTGAATTTCTAAAATACATGTAATAAATGTAATGAAATTCAATTCAATATACCATAATCAGTGTGTTTTATAATTGCAGCGGGTGGGTGTTTCTATACAGACTGCAGGACAGTGTTCTCCAACCATCAGACCACCGCCAGTCTCCATGGCGACCCCTGGGCCCACCTTCAGCCAGCAGCAGCTCCACCGTGCCCAGCTGTCCGTCAGCCGCCGCCAGCATCAGGGCCGATCGGTCCTGCTGGTCGCTGGCGTTCACGTCAGCACCACGCTTAACCAGCAGCTCACACACCTGGTTAACACAAACAGACGAGTTAACACACCTTAACCAGCAGCTCACACACCTGGTTAACACAAACAGACTAGTTAACACACCTTAACCAGCAGTGAACACAACTGGTTAACACAAACAGACTAGTTAACACACCTTAACCAGCAGTGAACACAACTGGTTAACACAAACAGACTAGTTAACACACCTTAACCAGCAGTGAACACACCTGGTTAACAAAAACAGACTAGTTAACACACCTTAACCAGCAGCTCACACACACCTGGTTAACACAAACAGACTAGTTAACAAACCTTAACCAGCAGCTCACACACATGGTGAACACAAACAGACTAGTTAACAAACCTTAACCAGCAGCTCACACACCTGGTGAACACAAACAGACTAGTTAACACACCTTAACCAGCAGCTCACACACCTGGTTAACACAAACAGACTAGTGAACAAACCTTAACCAGCATCACACACTGCTGGTTAACACACATGAATACTAGTGTGTGTTTGTGTGTGTCAGTTTGTGTGTCTGTGTGTGTCTGTGTGTAGGTACGTGCGTGGTGTTTGCATGTGTGTGTGTCGTTACCATTGTGAATTTGTGTGTGTGTGTGTGCGTGTGTGAGTTTGTGTGTGTGTGTGTGTGTATGTGTGTGTGTTTATCTCAACCTGTGTGTGTTCGTGTTTGACCGCCAGCAGCAGGGGGGTCATTCCTTTCTGATTGGCTGTCTCTAGCTCCGCCCCTTTCTCCAGCAGGAAGACGCACATCTCTGTCCGACCTCTGGAGGCTGCCAAACTGAGCTGCTACACGCACACACACACACGCACGCACGCACGCACGCACGCACGCACGCACGCACGCACGCACGCACGCACGCACGCACGCACGCACGCACGCACGCACGCACGCACGCACGCACACACACACACACACACACACACACACACACACACACACACACACACACACACACACATACACAGTTATTATATTACATTACATTAATTTAGCCAGCACTGTCAAAATAAAAAAATTAAAAATTAAAATTAGGAGTGCCTTCGCCGGTGAAGATATAAAGCAAAGGAGCAAATATCCTTGACGTACATTCATTTTAGTCAATTGCTTTAAGTGAGACAATGTAGAAAAAAGATAGAGAAAGTGTCTGCGTCACATGGACTATGTGTTTGATACACACGCACACCCACACATACACACACACACGCAGTGCAAGTATTTCAAACACACTTGAAGTTCTTTTGAGAGGATTTTAAAACTTTTCAGCTGATTTAAAAGTCGGTTGTAGTCCTCGTCTCTGTTACTGGGCTCTGTAACAGAGAACTGTGGTCTGTGTCTAATGGGGGCTCCGATTCCCTGAGTTGGCTATTTTAGGAATTTCTGTTCTAGCGGTCATTTAGAAAAGGACCAGTAAAAGAGTAAATGAGGACAATCTTTAGGACCAATTCTCGTTGACTGAATGTTTTCATGTAGTAAACAAAGTATAAGAAGTGTTTAGATGTGACTTCAGAGGAAGTGTACAAAAATAGAGCTTTAAAGGAAAAGATGTGATACAGAAAACCGGCCAACCATCTCTCTCTCTCTCTCTCTCTCTCTCTCTCTCTCTCTCTCTCTCTCTCTCTCTCTCTCTCTCTCTCTCTCTCTCTCTCTCTCTCTCTCTCTCTCTCTCTCTCTCTCTCTCTCTCTCCTTTCATCATATCTCTCTCTCTCTCTTTCTTTATTTCTCGCCCATTTCTCTCTCTCTCTATAGCAGCTTAACAATAGCTGTACCAGAGCTAGAACCCATCCATCAGTTAACCCTCTTCCATAACTACCATCCATCAGATAACTCTCTACACAAACTACCAGCCATCAGATAACCCTATTAACTAACTACCCATCAATCAGCTAACCCTCTACACTAACTAACGTCAATCAGCTAACTCTCAACACTAACTACCGTCAATCAGCTAACCCTCAACACTAACTACCCATCCATGAGTTAACCCTCTACACTAACTACCCATCCGTGAGTTAACCCTCTACACTAACTACCCATCCATGAGTTAACCCTCTACACTAACTACCCATCCGTGAGTTAACCCTCTACACTAACTACCCATCCATGAGTTAACCCTCTACACTAACTACCCATCCATGAGTTAACCCTCTACACAAACAACCAATCCATCAGCCTGACAAGCAAGAGGTATGCCTTCATCTACCCCACATGCCACAGAGGAAACATTATGTGTGTGTGTGTGTGTGTGTGTGTGTGTGTGTGTGTGTGTGTGTGTGTGTGTGTGTGTGTGTGTGTGTGTGTGTGTGTGTGTGTGTGTGTGTGTGTGTGTGTGTGTATGTGTGTGTGTGTGTGTGTGTGTGTGTGCGAACCTGTTTCTCCCCAGAGTGAGTCTTGGACCTCCATCTGCACCATCTGCTCTTCCTCCAACAATAACTGCACCACCTGATGGGGAGACGGCGGCTCAACGCACTAGTCACGTGTATGCGTACATGTGTAGACCCAGAGAACGGGCTGACAAGTGGGCTGTGATGATACTGTACAAATATGAGCAGAAATAATACATTTTACATCTAGTCTGAAGTTCTACGTCACATTATTGTGCGTGCAAATTTAACAAACCACAGTTGTTTTCAGACTTCATGAGACATTATAAGATACTTATAGTGTAAATATATTTTATGTACATTTTCATGTTTGATTTAATATTACCCAGCCTTAACATTAATTCTCTGAATAAGAATTCAGCCCAACAATAGCAAGAACAACAGAAACTAGGTGGGGTCCAAATAAACAGGTATGTTTTTCTGAAGGGGGCAGAAGTCATTCTTATTGGTCGAAAACGTTACCCATGTCCGACCTGGGGGTCATCCGTACCGGGGTCGAATAAGAGAACAGGCTACACGGTGAGGCTTGTTAAGTACGATTGGGAGATACTCTTCACTCGATAAAGAGAAGATTGATCAGATAGATCCAGATACATCTGATCAGATAGTTCAGAGTGGATGGATCAGATATATCCAGATGGATCCAGATAGATCATATAGATAAGAGCAGATGGATCACATGGATCAGATGGATCCAGATAGACCCAGACCACCTAGACACAGTAGATCTCTAACCTGAGTGTGGCCAGCCCCTGAGGCCGCAGTGAGGGCCTGCTGGGACGCCTGCTTCCTCCCGTCAACACCGACCCCCCGACTGCACTCCTTCTGGGGGCCGGGCTCTGCCTGGGGGCCGGTCTCTGCCAGGGGGCCGGGCTCTGCCTGGGGCTCCGCGGGATGCTGAGTCCCCCAGGCCTGCTGCAGCAGGATCCTGAGGACCTCAGTGTGGCCCTTCAGAGCCGCATGGACAAGAGCACACTGGCCACTCTTATCAGTGAGCTGCAGCTGAAACACAGAGGAACACTAAATAACACAAAACAACACACAACACTGGCTTTAACTAAAGTGGACGCTAGCTTCACACACTATGTTTACACTAGGTTAATACTGCGTTGACACTGAGTTGATATTGGATTTGCACTAGTATTACACTGTGTTTATTCAGTGTTTACATGGATTGACCCTAGGTTTACACCAGGTTTACACTATGTTTACACTGGGTCTACACTAGGTTAACGCTGTGTTGACACTGAGTTGATACTGGGTTTGCAATAGTTTAAACTGTCCTTATTCAGTGTTGACATGGATTTACCCCAGGTGCACACCGGGTTTACACTAGGTTTACACTGGGTTTACTCTGTTTATACTTACTTAACACTAGTTAATTACTGTGGGGGCACTATGTAACACTGTGTTGATACTGGGTGACAACTCTTCCTGCCCTCGACTAAATCAACAGCACTTCCAGCATGGTGTTAATGATAATAAGAACCAATGAAAAACCTCACTGTATTACAACAAAGGCTGTTAGTCTGTAGAACAGCTGCGATGATGAGCAGAAAAAATGTACCACTATATCAAAATCCAAAAAAATCTTCAGAAACAACATACTGAGTTGTTATGAGTTAGAGAAGTGGATTTTTTTTTTTTTTTCTTGTTTGATGGGCTTGGTTCATCTGTTTCAATATATTGTAATTGTTTTGTCCAAAAGCTTTGATTGGTCTTAACCTACGAGCTGAACATTAGAGCCACTGATTTGTTCAAACTGAATATTTATTTTCTGTGAATAAATATAAAAGAATAAGAGGGGGTAGGAGCAGGAACGTTTTAAACTTCTTCCTATACCTTTTGAACTGTATTATTTGGGTGATGTATTTGTTGCTTAATGTTTGTTGTTATTTTATTTCTTGGATCTTAGTGCTCATTATTTCATTATTGAATTTAATTGAATAATACTTTATTATAAGAGCCTAACTGACCTTGGCTCCTCTCTTGCAGAGCAGGCTGACCAGTGCCCCGTGGCCCCCCGCCGCAGCCAGACAGAGGGGGGTGAGGCCTGTGTCGGTGGGCCCTTCCAAAGGAGCCCCCGTCTCCAGCAGCAGAGAGACCATCTCCAGGTGACCCAGGTGGGCGTGGACACCTAGAATGGGGGCGTGGCCATGGACCTCTGTACTCCAGGCGACGTTGGCCCCGCCCATGATCAACAGACGACTCACCTGTAGAGCGAGAGAAGATGTGTGTATGCAGGGCAGGGTGTGTGTGTGTGTGTGTGTGTGTGTGTGTGTGTGTGTGTGTGTGTGTGTGTGTGTGTGTGTGTGTGTGTGTGTGTGTGTGTGTGTGTGTGTGTGTGTGTGTGTGTGTGTGTGTGTGTTGGTGTGTACCTTGATGTTGGGGGTGTAGAGGTTCCTGAGGGAGCCTAGGGCGGCTGACAGGTTGTCTGTACTGGAGCTGACCCAGATACCCTGAAGGAGACTGGAGGACAGACCTGACCGCTTACTGAGACCCTGGGTGGGCGAGAGAGAGAGAGAGAGAGAGAGAGAGAGAGAGAGAGAGAGAGAGAGAGAGAGAGAGAGAGAGAGAGAGAGAGAGGAGAGAGAGAGAGAGAGAAGAGAGAGAGAGAGAGAGAGAGGGGGGGGGGGGGGACCGGAAGGAGGACAGAGAGGGAGGGAGGAGAGACAGTAGGGGAGGAGAAAAAGAGAGGGGTGTTTCAAAGCTTAAATCATCACCAGCCTTTCCCTATTTATCATCACCTTTCATTTGGCCGAGAAAGATTTAGCATCTGTTAGCTGGGAGGCCTTACCTTGTAGATGTGTAACCTTACCTTAAAGATGTGTGCTTTAAGAATATGATGTTTGCTGTGAGGATGTGATCCGTTACCTTAAAGATCTGTGCTTTTAGGATGTGATCCCTTACCTTAAAGATGTGTTATTTTAAGACAGTGATCCCTTACCTTAAAGATGTGTGCTTTTAAGACATGATCCCTTACCTTAAAGATGTGTACTTTTAAGACGTGACCCCTTACCTTAAAGATGTGTGCTTTTAGGATGTGATCCCTTACCTTAAAGATGTGTGCTTTAAGACGTGATCCCTTACCTTAAAGACGTGTGCCTTTAGGATGTGATCCCTTACCTTAAAGATGTGTGCTTTTAGGATGTGATCCCTTACCTTAAAGATGTGTGCTTTAAGACGTGATCCCTTCCCATAAAGATGTGTGCTTTAAGACGTGATCCCTTACCTTAAAGATGTGTGCTTTAAGATGTGATCCCTTACCTTAAAGATGTGGGCTTTTAGGCTGTGATCCCTTACCTTAAAGATGTGTGCTTTTAGGATGTGATCCCTTGTCTTAAATATGTGTGCTTTTAGGATGTGATCCCTTACCTTAAATATGTGTGCTTTAAGATGTGATCCCTTACCTTAAAGATGTGTGCTTTTAGGATATGATCCCTTACCTTAAAGATGCGTGCTTTAAGATGTGATCTCTTACCTTAAAGATGTGTGCTTTTAGGATGTGATCCCTTACCTTAAAGATGTGTGCTTTTAGGATGTGATCTCTTACCTTAAAGATGTGTGCTTTAAGATGTGATCTCTTACCTTAAAGATGTGTGCTTTTAGGATGTGATCCCTTACCTTAAAGATGTGTGCTTTTAGGATGTGATGTCCTAACTCCATCGTCTGCTGTCTGTTCAATTTCCCCTCTTGTCTAGAAAACATGAAGGCCAGCAGAGCATGGCCACTCCTACACACACACACACACACACACACACACACACACACACACACACACACACACACACACACACACACACACACACACACACACACACACACACACACAGATACACAGACACGATTGATGATAAGATTGTCATGGAGGCTGAGGGATCACTTCCTGTAATATGTGAACTTTGACCTCCAGACTGACCTTGGGTCACAAAGGAAGTCGTTGCTCTCCCCGTCGGCGCGCCATACCAACCACTCCCTGAAGGAGGGGTGGCAGAGCATGCGGGTCCCGTCTCTACGCTTTACCTACACACACGCGCGCGCGCACACACACACACACACACACACACACACACACACACACACACACACACACACACACACACACACACACACACACACACACACACACACACACACACACACACACACACACACACACACACAGTGTATGAGTGATAAGTGTGTGGTATTGAAATACGAAACATGATATATCATATATATCATATACTGTACATATTATATGATATATAATATGTATATGATCATTTTTTATATAGTTTATAATAGTTTGCTGTATGGTACTCTAATATGATATTTATATACATTAGATGTAACTCATGGTATGATATGCTATAAATATCATATATGATGATATGATGCAGGGTACCATGAAGGTGGACTGCTCGATTATCGAAAAAATCCAATTCACGATTATTTTGGTCAATGTTAAAATCACGATTATTCAAACGATTATTTTTGAGTTTGAAAACATGATGCATTTATTGAGCATTTCTCACCAAAGAAACACTTTGTAACTGAGGACTTTGAAATTTAAAATAATACACAAAATGTTCAAATAGAAAATGCCCAAATCGAGAAATAATGTACAAATATGTCTCCAGCTGTTTTCTTGATTGTACCAGTTTGGAGATCGATTGACCCAGAAATCTGAAATCCCGATGACACTAGGATGACCGGCCGGCCCTACCATGAAGCCGTCCAGGCTGTGGAGGCGGCGCTGCACCTCCTCCCAGCCCAGCCGGCCCTGGATGCTGCCAGCGTTCAGCGCTCTGAACATCTGCTGGTCGGAGAGGGGGTGCAGGGAGGCCAGGGCGATGCTCAGCAGGGGGGACACCTTCTCGAACTCCCCCGCCTCCGGGAAGGCAGCGCGGCACATCAGCAGGTAGACCTGGGGGAGGGGGGGTCACAGGTCAACACCCAACTCAGACCCTGTGACTTCATGGTCACATGCCTGTCCATGTTTATCATCACCAGACCCACTCATCACCATGTGATGATCCGAACACCCCGCTTATCGTTCAGGATTTAGGCAACATGGTCGTCACATGACAATCAGACAACTATTTCTTATTGTCGTAATGATATAGTGATATTTGACCTCCGACCTCTGACAGCAACGCAGGTACTACCAGTAGTCCCTCACTTTAGGGTCAGGTGTTCTATCATAAAGTAGTATCCATATTATATTTATTATATTTAATACATTATATATATTCTAGTGCCTCTGAGAGAGAGCCAGGTACTACCAGTGGTATATAGGATATTTTAAAGTAGCATCCATATTATATTTAATATATTATCTATATTCCAGTGCCTCTAAGAGAGGGACAGGTACTACCAGTACTTCCCTCACTTTAGGGTCATGTGTCATACAAGTAGTGAACATATTATATTTATCATATTTACTATATTCCAGTACCTATGTGAGAGAGACAGGTACTACCAGTAGTTATATATATTCCAGTACCTCTGAGAGAGAGACAGGTGCTACCCGGTAGTTCTGTATATTCCAGTACCTCTGAGAGAGAGACAGGTACTAGCAGTAGTTATATATATTCCAGTACCTCTGAGAGAGAGACAGGTGCTACCCGGTAGTTCTGTATATTCCAGTACCTCTGAGAGAGAGACAGGTACTAGCAGTAGTTATCTATATTCCAGTACCTCTGAGAATGAGACAGGTCCTACCCAATAGTTATCTATATTCCAGTACCTCTGAGAGTGAGACAGGTACTAGCAGTAGTTATCTATAATCCAGTACCTCTGAGAGAGGGACAGGTACTACCAGTAGCTATATATATTCCAGTACCTCTGAGAGTGAGACAGGTACTAGCAGTAGTTATCAATAATCCAGTACCTCTGAGAGAGAGACAGGTTCTAGCAGTAGTTATATATATTCCAGTACCTCTGAGAGAGAGACAGGTACTAGCAGTAGCTCTCTATATTCCAGTACCTCTGAGAGTGAGACAGGCACCACGCGGTAGTTCCCCCCCTTCAGCGCCAGGTGCTGCTTGTGGAATAGGTCCAGGGTTAGCTGCAGGTAGAGGAGGGACCCCCCGTGGCTCCGCCCCACCAGCTGGCTGCTGAACTTGCTGAGCAGCAGGGGGTCTGGGGCGACGCCCGTCGCCGTGGTAACGTTGGCGGCCACGCGGCTGCTGTGGCTGACCCGGAAGTGGATGTAGTCGCTGAGGTCGGCGCCGAGGTCACTGCTGTCGGGCAGGATGTCCAGGGAGATACCCGCGAAGGGGAGGGGGGTGGTGATGTCCTGTTCGGGGTGTGCCCATAAATATAATGTATATTATACAACATGGTATCTTATACTATATTGATATAATTTATGTATATTTCTAGTTATAGAAATATCATTGTTTTATATAACATGGTGTATTATATGTATACAATTTATTTTATAATATGGTTATATACAGTATATTGAATAAATAGAACTTACATTATAAAACTTGCATTATATAACATTGAATAATATGAATATAATTCATTTAATTAAAAACATGTTGTATTATATCATATAAATCTAATGATTGATTTGTTATCATTCCGTGTTAACATTTGTATGACAATAGACATCCCTGATAACATGTTATATTATATAATGTTTTTGAGCTTTGATAGAACCGTCTATGGAACATTTGGATCTGAACTGTCTATTTATTACCAGGCCTAAACTATTATTTATGTACTTTGTTTTTGAAAGGCTTTGTTGAGGTAAATGTTTATTTCCCAATAAATCAAAATTGAATTCACTTGATATAGAGAGAGTGAGACAGAGAGAAAGACAAAGAGGGGGAGACGGAAATGGAGAAGGAGAGAGGGAGATCAAAAAATAGAGAGGGAGGGTGAGAGGGCGAGAGCAAGAGAGAGGGAGAGAGAGGAAGAGAGAGGACTATTATATATTGGAGTCTGAAGTAGTACTCTGGGGAGTATTGCTGCAGCCTGTATGTGAAGAGGAACACTGAAACATTTTCATCCAACAGCAAACTGGAGCCTCACCCTTTAGAGCTCTGTCATTGGTCGAACACAAATACCCACCAAACCCCTTCGCTCCTCCTCTATGGGGTGAAACAACAGGAAGTGTCCAACAGGAAGTAGGCATGCTCACCACCAGGGCGGTGCGCACGGTCACCAGCATCTTGAGCCAGGGAGGGAACCTGGATGTGATGCTGGTGATGAACGAGGCGATGGTGTCCCCGTAATCAGGCTTGTGGAACTCCGCCTCATTGAGGCTGTCCACCAGGATGATGAAGTCCTCCTCTGGAAGCTTCCCCTCTGGAGGAGGAGAGGGGAGGAGAGGGGAGGAGGGGAGGGGAGGGGAGGAGAGGAGGGGAGAGGAGAAGAGAAGAGGAGAGAGGAGAGTTGAGAGAAGAGGAGTGAATAGGAGGGGAGTGGAGAGAAGAGGAGAGGAGACGAGAGGAGAGGAGACGAGAGGAGATTAGAGGAGAGAGGAGAGAAGATGAGAGAAAAGGAGGGGAGAGGAATGGAGAGGAGAGGAGAGGAGAGGAGAGGAGAGGGGAGGAAAGAGGAGAAGAGGTGAGGATGAGAGAAGAGAGAGGTGTGGGTGTGGACATGCACTTAGTGCTGTGTTTGACTGTGTATGCATGCGCGTGTGTGCGTACTGTGTGCGCGTGTGTGCATGCGTATCCTACAGAATAATGGAAGGGAGAGATAGAGATCCAAATTCCCCAATCGGCGCTCATGGCTCTGTTGGTTCTTAACAGCTAAGGTTTCGATCCACGACGGCCTTGAGGTGAATCAGGCCCACGGTGAGCGGAGAGAAGGGTAGAGAGGAGCTACCTTTGTGCAGGCTGATGAGAGGCTCCAGGACGCCCCTACGGAAGGCGGTGGTGGGGTCCTGGACGCAGCAGCGCAGGCTCAGAGCACTCTGGAGCTGCGGCTCCTGCAGCAGCAGCTGGCGGTAGGCGCTGAGCTGCGGCGCCCGGGCCAGCAGTGCCGACACGCTGTGGACGAACTCCGGAACCAGACACGTGTAGGTGTTGTCGGCCTGGCAGAAGTGGTAGGCCACCACCTGATGGGAGAGCAGGAGGAGGAGAGGAAAGGAGAGAGGGGAGCGAGGAGGAGGTGGAGAAGGGGAGCAGAGTGGAGCAAGGATGGGGGAGGAGGAGGGAAGAGGAGCAGGAGGAGGAGAAGGGAGAGGGAGCAGGAGAGGGGAGAGGGGAGAGAGGAGAGAGGAGGTGGAGGAGAGAGGAGAGGAGAGGAGATTGAGAAGGTAAAAGGAGGAGGAGGAGGAGAAAGGAAGATGGAGATGAAGAGAATGGAGAAGGAGAGGAGGAGATGAAATAGAAAAAGGGGAAGCAGGGAGAGGAGGAAGAGAGAAGAATAATTTAGACTCAGCAGCTGTGTATGAAGTGTGGAACATGGATGGAATGAGATTTATCATGACCTAGTTTTCATCTCCCCTAGTTTTAACAACTCTGTTCATTGTGCTTCACAAACTGCTACAGTACTCACTCAGAGGAACACTCTGCGATGATGTATTGAGGCACAGCAATACAGATGGGTCTCGCTTCATACACACATGCACACACACACGCACACGCACACACACGCACACACACACACACACACACACACACACACACACACACACACACACACACACACACACACACACACTAACATTCAAACACAACATATGACCTGAGACTAAACAGGCCGGAACAAGTTAGCTCGGTGGCTTATTCTCAGTCCTACACAAAATTACATCATAGGGAATATTTACTGAATAAGCTTTCAGTATGCTTGGCAGCTGGAAAACTGAATGAGACAACCTGCATTTAGAAAAAGTTTTGAAGAAAAGAGAAATGTTCATGTTCGGCTGGATAGACTTTTCTAATCACGTATAAATGAAAGACTTTGCGGAAACATTATAATTAAGGTCGATTTTTGTACGCTGAGCAAAGAAAACGATAATCCAGAAGGAGCCTTCATATGTAAATAAACAACAAGCATCTTATTTGTTATTCTTCTGCGATAGCGCTGGGCGCTATGGCAACGCTTGAGATGAGACATCCACATGCTATCCATCACCGAGTTGTCCAACCTGTTACCATGGTAACTGGCAATTGAGGCCAAGCAAGTGAGAAAGTCTTCCCGTGTCATGTCTCCGGGAGGCAGGCTGTTCTCAAGACCCTCATCGTCATCACGCTTTGGTCAACAAACTATCCTCTAGTGTAAAGTATTGATTATCTATCAAACTATCCTCTAGTGTAAAGTATTGATCATCTATCAAACTATTCTCTAGTGTAAAGTATTGATCATCTATCAAACTATCCTCTAGTGTAAAGTATTGATCATCTATCAAACTATCCTCTACTGTAAAGTATTGATCATCTATCAAACTATCCTCGAGTGTAAAGTATTGATCATCTATCAAATTATCCTCTAGTGTAAAGTATTGATCATCTTACAAACTATCCTCTAGAATAAATTATTGATAATCTATCAAAGTATACTCTAGTGTAAAGTATTGATCATCTTCCATCTTTTAAATTATCCTCTGGTATAAAGTATTGATCATCTTTAATCTACAAACTATCCTCAACTATAAAGTATTGATCATCTTTAATTTACAAACTATCTTCATAGATCATCTACTACAAAATACAAATGACATCATTTTTATTATAAAGTATTGATCAGCTAACTATACTCAACCATCCAGTAACAGATCATATAGATCAATAACACTTATATAAATGGGGGGGGACTGGACATACAGATGTGTTTGTGTGTGTGTGTTTGTGTGTGTGTGTGTGTGTGTGTGTGTGTGTGTGTGTGTGTGTGTGTGTGTGTGTGTGTGTGTGTGTGTGTGTGTGTGTGTGTGTGTGTGTGTGTGTGTGTGTGTGTGTGTGTGTGTGTGTGTGTGTGTGTGTGTGTGTGTGAATAAGTGTGTGTCTGTTTGGTAGATAATTTATGCATGAGTGTTTTCGTAATTAATCCATACAGTATATGTGTGTGTCTATTGTACCTTGGCGGCCAGGCATCTGATTGGCTCTTTTGAGTGAGTGGCGGCTGAAGCAGTGTTCTGATTGGACAGGGGGTCTGGAGGGGTCTTGGGGGTGGGCTTTGCCTTTCTCCCCCCACCTATAGCAGATAGACGGACATAGTTCATATTCAGTAGACATATAGTTGTCTGCCAGACGTTTTATCTAAAGAGACTTACAGTAAATGAAGGTCGTTAAGGAGCAGGTACAGAGACAGATCAGAGTCAGAGTCAGAGTCAGTACAGAGACAGGTCATTAGGAGCAGGTAGGGGTTAGTCAGTCAGTATACAGGTCATTAAGGAGCGTTAACAGGTTGGACAGTACAGAGACAGGTCATTAGGAGCAGGTAGGGGTTAGTCAGTCAGTATACAGGTCATTAAGGAGCGTTAACAGGTTGGACAGTACAGAGAAAGGTCATTAAGGAGCAGGTAGGGGTTAGTCAGTCAGTATACAGGTCATTAAGGAGCGTTAACAGGTTGGACAGTACAGAGACAGGTCATTAGGAGCAGGTAGGGGTTAGTCAGTCAGTATACAGGTCATTAAGGAGCGTTAACAGGTTGGACAGTACAGAGAAAGGTCATTAAGGAGCAGGTAGGGGTTAGTCAGTGAAAATAAAGTAAAATAAACCTACCGTTGTTGCACTTCTTATGACAAATGTACTTATTGTAAGTCGCTTTGGATAAAAGCGTCTGCTAAATGCCCTAAATGTAAATGTAAATAAAGGAGGTAGGGGATAGACAGTGAATATAGAGGAGCAGGTGGGGGGGGGCATTGAGGAGTAAGATTCAGGAGATGTCATTTGAGTGTCATGGAGAACATCTCATCCCTTCTAGGAGAGAAGGAGAACCTCCTGTCCAAACTAGTAGAGTGGATTCTCACATCTTCTGGAGGACAGTGATCTGGTATAATTCAGCAGCCTAGCCGTACCTGCAGAATCTGCCTGAACCTCCACGATAAACACTTAAGATTTCGATTGGCCACTCCCCTGATCCTGAAGGCTTGTGAAACCTGTCTGGCTCAGGGGGCTAGGTACTTGATGGGATGTCCACACAGTTGAGGAGATTCAAGGAGGAGGGTTTACAGGTTCTTTCGGACCATGCACCCAAGCCCGTCCAATGCTGTCTGTGACTACTCAACAATTTGCTATGCCCTCACTACGATGGGACCCCTACAACAAAATCCCGAGTGTTTGCAGTCCTGGCGTCACAATTGTGAAACAAGCTCTCCACTGACATCAGCACAGCTGAAACCCTAACCATCATCTGCCAGCCGCGGGCTGAAAACTCATCTGTTCAGACTGCATCTTGGCCCATTTAAAGAATAGATGAAAATACTTAATCCCTTGTTTCTATCTTGGAGCACTTCAGGCGGTTTGCCTATTTGATACCATACTTCCATGATTCTTTTTCTTCTTCTTCAGAACTTTCTGGGTCGTATCCTCGTGGTTTGAAAGCTGTTATTGTCTGTCGCAGTGGATTAAAGACCAAACTAAAGTTAAGGAAATGTCTGGTTCTTACCCCTGGGAGAGGAGCTGGGGCTGGCTGGCATGGTGCCCCCTTGTGGTACCCGTCCGCCATGACAGCTGAGGATGACCAGACGCCAGATGATGGCCGTCTTCCCAGAGCCGGCGTTGCCCACGATGACGGCCCCCCGGCCCTCGTAGACGCTGCTCTCTTTCAAGACCTCCTCCAGGCGGACAAACAGCCAATCACGGCCCACGAAGGGCGTCTCCGCGGTAACGCCGGGCACTTCAAACAGGAGCGGCTTCAACATGATGTCAGTCTGCTTTAAGGGCGCCAACCTCCCTGGGCGAGAGACATAGAAAGACAGAGTAGGACAGATGGAGAGATATACATAGAGGAGAGAGAGAGAGGGAGAGGGAGAGAGAAAGAGGGGAATGAGAGAGAGAAAGAGACGGAGGGAGAGAGAAGTATAGTGTAAGTTGGTGTAAGGGACACATAAGCAAAGAGAGAGAGAGACAGAGAGAGAGATTAAGAGATCAGAGAGAACAATAGGAGAGTGAGAGAGAGAAAGCAAAGAGTTTTGTTGAGAAGACAAACATGGAGGCTGAGAAATAGGAGGTATCTGCAGATTTTGGCAGGTCAGTTTACTTGGTACATAAGCGTACATCGTCGGGTACGTGTACGCTGGCTGACCTCTGACCTCTGACCCCAGAGGGCTGGTCTGGTACCTGTACGACCTCTGACCTCTGACCCCAGAGCAGTGGTCTGGTACGTGTACAACAGCCGACGCTTAAAGTCTAAAATGTCATCTTCATTGTATTCCAACGTTTTGAATGGCATGCATGTTTACATTGTTTACTCCATTTAGACAAATCCCTTCACTTGATTTAAGCCGTTTAACATTTCTTTACGTCTTAAACTATGTGGCTTTACGATAAAATATTTCAGACCTAAATTTGCGCTTCAGCACTCACTGCATTTTCTGCTGGAAATTCATTTTCTAGTTGTTCTTCTGATCATTACCTCTGGAGTCGTGGTGCGACCGCACCGACTTATGTTTTCTTACAGAACCCCGATGACCTGCGTCTCGCCGTGCGTCCAAATACCCAAGATCCTCCAGTCTGGTGGAGCTGGTTGCTTTGGGGGAGACGCGGAGGGGAGGGAGGAGAAGAGATACAGAAGAGCAGAGAGCGAGACTCAGAGCTGTGGATCATGTACAAGGACAAGATGGTTCGCAATGCAGGGTTGGGATACGCTGCTGCCGTCACCATGACGACGGCAAAACAGAAGGAGATGTTGGGCATCGCTGGAGAGGAATCATTAATTGATGGCACCGTTTCAATTAATGATCAATAACTGGGGTATTATTGATCTAAAGGGGACGATGCTGTGTTAATGAGCAGTCAAACTTATCCTTTCGGCAGAATGAGAGCGGGAACCAATTAGAAGGCACTCAAGTGACACTCATCGGAATTCCTTTTGACAACAGAACAGTGAATAACATTGTTAAACGCATTCAACCTTACCCAGAGACCAAAAACAATCACTAACTAACTAAAACTCCCTGGCGCTGTGTGATACCGGCCCTTCTCCTGACAGGGGAAATCTTCTCCAGATGGATTATTAATCCTCTGGCAGAAGACCAGTTAGCCAGAAGACCAGCATACCACTACCCGGTGGGTAGTAACACGGGCCTGTCTGATATCAAATCACAACAGATTGAATGAACTGTGGAAATGACGTCCGGAAGACGCAGAGCAGTATCGCAGATCACACAGAAGAGCCCATTAATGACGCTTGCGATTCATTGACTTCACAAATACATTCCCTCTCTCTCCTCCTCCTCTCAGTTCACCACTAGACTCCAAACTCATATTATATTCGACTGAAGTAGATATAATAGATTTAATATTCTGATATGCAATGTAATCAACGATACTCTGTAAGAGATTGAATTGAGTGCAATAGATATGATCTACTGTGAAAGAAATAATTGAAGTGGAAGAGAGAGAGCGAGGTGGGCTATTATATCCAGGTGTTTATCCAGGCTTGGTCCCTCCCAGCTCTGCCTTGCCCGTCTATAGAGGAGGACTCAGTCTTCTCAGAGAGGAAGAGAGTGGTGGAGGAGCACGACCACGAGGCCTGCCCGTGAGTCGTGACGTAGCCTTCTCATCCAGTGGATGGAGAGGAACGCCGGACACATGGAGGGGTGGAGTTCCCATCTGCGTTACCCTGGCAACGCCTCCTCCTCCGCGACCACACTCACACCACGCTGGCCCTGCTGCTGCTGCTGCTGCCGCTGCCGCTAGTGTTAGCTGAGGCTACTTTATTTATTTAGCACCCTTCAAACACAAGGCTTTTCAGAGTGCTCTATTTAAACACATCATTAAAAAGACATAGGCAGATATAGCTGTTGGTTTTCATTCGTGTCACATTGGGAATCATGAGTTTCATAATATGTTCAATTGCACACTCTTGCTGTTTAACATAGACACAAATAGATAACAATAAATGCATGAAAGGAACATTTTATATAATAAATAATTCAAAGACAATCTAAGACAATAATAGGGAAGATAACGAGAGATTTGGTAGGTTAGAGATAGGAGAGAATATAGAGAGAGATAAGATAGGTAAGAGATAGTGGAGACAATAAAGAGAGATAAAGTAGGTTAGAGAAAGTGGGGAAGATAAAGAGATATGGTAGGTTAGAGATGTCAGAGATAATAAAGAGATACGGTAGGTTAGAGATAGGGAAAAAGATAAAGAGAGATCGGGTAAGTTAGAGATAGGAAAGAGAGTTACAGTAGGTTAGAGATAGGAGAGAAGATGAAGAGAGATATGGTAGGTTAGAGATAGGAGAGAAGATAAGAGAGATATGGTAGGTTAGAGATAGGAGAGGGATATGGTAGGCTAGAGACAGGAGAGAAGATAAAGGGAGATGCGGTAGGTTAGAGATAGGAGAGATACGGTAGGTTAGAGATAGGTGAGATGATGAAGAGAGATACGGTAGGTTAGAGATAGGTGAGATGATGAAGAGAGATACGGTAGGTTAGAGATAGAGGAGAATATAAAGAGAGATACGGTAGGTTAGAGATAGGAGAGAGATACGGTAGGTTAGAAATAGGAGAGAAGGTAAAGAGAGATATGTTAGGTTAGAGATAGAAGAGAAGATAAAGTCCTCCTACCTGCTACTGAGTTGGGGCGAGGCAGCACCAAGGAGGAGGTGGTGTGGGCATTGCGTTGTGGGAGGGGCCTCTTGGGTGGGGGTGGAGTCCTGGGCGCTGTGATGTCTGGTCCTGTCTCCGCCTGGTCTTTGAGGAGCGCTAGATTGTTCCGCAGCGAGCCGGGCGGTGGCGGGGGGTCCGGGACGGCAGCGCTCCCCTCCTCCCGGGCTAGCTCCACACTAGAGCCCCGCTCCTCGTTCTCTGACGAGCTGGTGATGGTGGCTGAGTCAGGTGGTGAAGGTGGGGAAGGTGGCAGTGGTAAGGGTGATAGTGGTGGTGGTGGTGGAGAATGTGAGGGTGGTGGTGGAGAATGTGAGGGTGGTGGTAGGGGTAGGGGGGGGGAGGGTGGTGATGGTGGCAGTGGTAAAGTTGATGGTGGTGGTGGTGGTGGTGGTAGTTGTGGGGGTTAGGGTGGTGGTGGTGGAGGTGGTAGTGGTGGATAAGGCGGTTTTCGTGGATAGGGTGGCGACGGTGTGTGGTGGTTAGGGTGGTGTAAGGGTGATGGTGGTGGTTTAAGGGGGATGGTGGTTGTAATGGTGATGGTGGTGTTTAGGGTGAGGGTGGAGGTAGTTAGAGTCAGAGAAAATAGCAAAGTCAAGTTAACAGGTCTAAGTAAAGGAGGGCGAGGGTTAGGCTATCTAAGATATTTAATCTCCATACATACAAGGGATATTTGAAAGGGTTGTATGATACTGTATGTGGTCCCTGGCCCTTTGTATTTATCTATAAATACATCTCTATTTAGGGAGGAAACGTGTCCTATTTTAGCAGGATCAGACACACAAGTAACAAAGCCAGGACTAGTGTCCTAGTTCTGACAGAAGGCAAGGGCTTGAGGCTGAGGTGGCCAAAAGTAATGAAGAGATGGTGGACGGACACGGCTGGCGTGACAAGGATCCACCATACAGGGACCCAGAAACACCACAAGACCCCATAAACCCTGCAAGACCCCACAAACACTATGGGGCTCGGAAACACCAGGGAGATTACAATGGTGGTACTATGCTTTACGACGTCATTCTCTCTCTGCTTCAACTCCACTGTCGTGTGCCTTTACTTTTTAGGGGCACACCACGTCCCCCCCCTCCTACTTATTGTCTGTTGTTCATCCTGGCATTTAATGTACGTACCGGTTAGTACTTTACTCTGAACATCCTTACTGTACCGACAACGATATATATACTTATTGTAAGTGGCTTTGGATAAAAGCGTCTGCTGAATGCCCTAAATGTAAATGTAAATGAGGTTGAAGACCCATTCATTCCCCCCATTTCAAATCACAACTCAAAACACATCTGTTCAAAACTGCCTCTTCCATCTGATGCCAATTGCTATGTCTAATACTGTTGTTATTATTTTTTCTGTCCCAATTCTCTGTTCTGTCTGAGAAAGGCGCCTTCAAATGAAATGTGTTATTATTATGATAAGACACAGCAATGGAGACACCTCCTCTCGTACCTATGATGCCACTGTCCTTGCTCTCCAGGGTGGAGGTGGGGCTACGGCCGGGCCAGGGGCTGCTCCCAGGACAGAGCCCCGGGCTGGGGGCCGGCCCTGGGTGAGGGGCCCCTGAGCCACTCCTGGGCCCAAAGGGGGCGTTAGGTGCCGGGGGTCCAGACTGGGGACCCGGTGAGGGGGGCGCCCCGGTAGCGGGTATCATGTTGTTGGAGGAGGAGGGGCTGTCCGATCGCGGGGAGGCGGAGCTACAGGTCAGGGTGGAGCTGGGACTGGCTTCCTGGCACTGCAACACACACACACACACGCACACGCACACGCACCACACACACACACACACACACACACACACAGACACAGACACAGACACAGACACAGACACAGACGCGCACGCGCACGCGCACATGCATGCACGCACGCACGCACGCACGCACGCACGCACGCACGCACGCACGCACACACACACCACACACACACGCACACACACACACACACACACACACACACACAGACACACACACACAGGAAGTTCATTTCAATTCACATTCACATCATATTTAGATTAATAGCTTTATGATTACACTTGCATTAGTCATTTATATTTACATTCAAATGAATAAATGTATGATTTAATTTACAAGAGTCTTATATATTGAAATTTACATCAGTATGTATATTGACATTTATCAATGTATGTTAACATATGCAATAGTTATTTATGTTTACATTCACATTATTCATTGATGTTTACATTCCAATCATTAATTGTAATCGTGGATGATGGCTGGTTTAAACAGCCTGACCTGGCCCGATTTATGGATGAAGCTGCACACCTGTTGCAGATCGAGCAATTCATTTGCACAGGTTAAATCAGCCATCACAGCACACACTTTCTGTGTTCTTTGCCTGGGGAAACCCAACAAAAGGGACGTTTCCTGGGCTCCTCTAGACAAAGGATGCTGGATGATGATGTGGAAGCCGGTTGATTGTACGTTTTGAAAAGGATGATACATTGTCTCCTGCTCCATGCAGGGGATCTATCCCTGAGTGTGGGCGTTGATGGCTGTTTTAACCTGTGCACATAGATTGTTCAATGTGCAACATGTCTGCCGCCGCACCAGCCCCTGAGTATAATCAGTCTGACAAGGGCCAGGTGAGGCTTCTAAATCCAGCTTTTGTTTTACCAGATTTTCGGTAGCTGTGTAAATCCCTCTTTGATTTGTAAATTATTATACATATTAAAGAAAGCAGCCATCATCCACATACACTCCAAGATACACTTCATGAGCTTTTCCTGACTAGATATTCGGTAGCTGTAAATCCCTTTATATATAAAAATTATTATACATATTAAAGAAAGCAGCCATCATCCACATACACTCCAAGATACACTTCATGAGCTTTTCCTGACTAGATATTCGGTAGCTGTAAATGATTATATATAAAAAATAAAACATTAAAAGAAACAGACATCATTCACACACTGTCCAGCAGTATATTAATAAACATCTCAAAATAGGCTATTGTAGGGGTATTTCTTCCTCAAAGTCTGAAACAGCCCAGCTCGACTCTGCTGTTCAATTGCTGTAATGTGATGTACGGTCATTGGTCACCAGCTTGGCTCCCTAGCCAGGGGGCAAAACAGACTCCACCTAGTAAATCAGCTTGAAGGAAATTGATAGACTGAAACTAGGGGAAACCTCAATGGATTTAGTAGAACATCATCAGCTGTTGCTAAATGCCTACCCTGGAAACTCTTAATAACAAAATTAGAAGTCAATCAGGGATTTCTGTTGTCCATCACTTTGAGGAACGAGATCACAGGGGACCAAAACCTATCCACACAGGGTAGAATAGGACCAGAGCTGTTCCACAGAGCTTGGTTTGAACCCTTTTTCCACTAGTGCACCCCTGTGAAGTGGGGGTGGACAGAAGACCCCAGATACTCTGGTCCTGATGGGACCAAGAGACCCCAGATACTCTGGTCCTGATTGGGATTAGAGACCTTATATACTCTGGTCCTGCTGGGACCAAGAGACCCCAGATACTCTGGTCCTGATGGGACCAAGAGACCCCAGTTACCCTGGTCCTGCTGGAGCCACGAGACCCCAGATACTCTGGTCCTGCAGGGACAAAGAGACCCCAGATTCTCTGGTCCTGCCGTGACCACGAGACTCCGGATACTCTGGTGCTGCTCGCTAGCAGGGCTTCATCCAACGCTGCTTACCTGATTGTCTTATATCTCTATTCTCCACCGCACTGCCCGAAGCAATGGAAATGGAAATGTCTGAAATTCTAGCTGAAGGAAAAGCACATGAGAGGTTCAGGCTGTAGTCCAACGCCGATCTCCTCCACCCCGCCCCCGGCGCATTACAGAGATCACACACATCAGATCTTCTTCTGGAGGGCTGGCTAAAGTATAATTCAGCAGAGACTGACATACCTACTACCTACATATCTGTTGGCCTAAGATCGGTCACTATTAGATTCTACGCAAAAACGTTAACCAACGTTAAAAACCTCTACCAATATAAACAGTTATGGACATCTTCACTGATGTATCCATGTATACCAGTATGCGACACAGGTGTGTACCTAGCCTTATGTATACAGTCTGTAACACAGATGGGTATCTATCCTTATGTATACAGTATGTTACACAGATGGGTATCTATCCATGTGTATACAGTCTGTAAGTCGCAGGGATACAGGAGGCAGACAAGGCGAGCAGGTCCCTGAGCTCTCCTCGGCTATCTCTGCTGCGAGACCACTTTCTGCTCTGAGCACTGCGTGATAGGGCGAGCCCTATCTGGAGCTCAGCTGCTACAATCAGGCTGAGAAAGTGGGCCAAGGCCGAGCAACGGAGAGACAAAGAGAGAGAAACACCTAGCCCGGTGCTGCTCATACCTACAGAGACCGAAAGACACCCAGCCTACTGCTGTTCATGCCTACCAATATAGAGAAACACCTAGCCTGCTCTTTATACCTACAATATAGCGAAAAACCTAGCCTAGCAATATCTCTTTCTACAGAGATGGAGAAATACCAAGCCTTGCTCTGTTTATATCTACAGAGATGAGAGAAACACCTTGCCTTGCTCTGTATGTATCCTCAGAGATAGAGGTAGAACAACACCTAGCCTAGCACTGTTTCTACCTTCCAGAGAGATACATAGCACTAGCCTAGCAATAGTATGACTTACAACTAGAGAGATACATGTGGCTTTGCACTACTGCAACTTACAGATAGAGGGATAGATGTAGCCTAGCAGCACTTAAACTTGAAGTTACAGAGATACGTGAAGCCTAACACTACTACAACTTACAGATAGAGAGATACAGGTAGCCTAGCAACACTTACACTTGAAGATACAGAAATACGTGTAGCCTAGCACGACTACAACTTACAGTTACAGCGATACATGTAACCTAGCACTACGACAAATTACAAAGGAGAGATACATGTAGCCTAGCCAAGACTTGTAGTTTTAATCATCCACTCAAGCTATGCTGTGGTGCACACTGTAGACACATTGACAGCTTGCAGGAACAACAGAGAAACATGCAAAAAATATTGATCTGACGCTATTCCGTCTTCAAGTAATTTTTAAGCTTTTTGTGAATGATTCAGTAATTATGAACAAAACATTGACAAATAAGCCTTTAGTTAATGATGAAATTTTCATTTACAAAACAGAAATATACATTTGTAGACGCTTGACTGATTTGACTGATGCTGAGTCTACCAGCCCGTCCAGCGGACTGCGCCAGCTCGTAGGCTGATCCATCCATCATACGGGGGACACCGCAACTTGGAACTCACTAGAGGGTCGATTTCGACATGGCTTCTAATGGCTTATAAAACATCAGGCCTGGCGGTAAAAAAGGGGACCTTTAACAGCCATTGTTTTGCTTATGATTACCTCCCCATCAAGTAAAAGAGTGAAAACATGTTTTGTTAATGATTAGTTTTTCATTAAGGCTTATAACCTGTAACTGAACATTATAATAATCTGTTTATATATACCTTTATTTTGCCTTCAGTCAAATATTGTCGAAATACTAACTCTGTTGAATCCAGGTCTGGGCTGATTGGGGAAAGGGGTCTGGGGTCGCCTTGGTCCAGAATGATACAGGTATGGCTGTGCTCATGAGTGCAACCTCATGGTATAATATGAGCATGGCTTTGAGTTCTATAACACAGAGAGGACCTCTCGTGACCTACCATGCTCTCCCTGAGATCCTCCATGGTAGCTGGGTGGTGGGCGGGGTCTCCCAGCAGCAAACATAGTCTGGTCATCAGCTCCTGGGGCGGCAGAACGGAGCCACACCGGGGGGCGGTCAGGACCTCTGGAACACACACACACACACACACACACACACACACACAGGCACACGCACACAAACACGCAAACACGAACATGGACGCACACACACACGTTCACATGCAGGCCACACCCACACACATTAAAACACGCGGAAACACACGGGCGCACGCACACACACACACACACACACACACACACACACACACACACACACACACACACACACACACACACACACACACACACACACACACACACACACACACACACACACACACACACACACACAAAACTACACGTGAGATGTACATTTGAGGGAATCCTTGAGACGCAGCTGTCGTGACTTGATGACATAACAGACAGCTGTCTCATCATCATATATACTATATATATATATATCTTAAATTATATATAGAAAATATAGAAAATAAAGGCTAGACGTTCTATCTATATTATATGATTTATATATATTATATAATAAGGAGATCACAGGCATTACTTGCAAGGACAGAGAGAGAGATTGATATAGAGACAGAGCGAGAGACATATAGAGACATATAGATACATAGAGAGACACAGTGAGAGAGGTAGGGGGACAGACATTGATACAGAGAGAGATTGATAGAGAGAGATGGACGGAGAGAGAGAGAGACATTGATAGACAGAAAGATTGACAGAGAGACAGAGATCGAAAGAGACATAGACACTGTTAGAGGGAGGAGAGTGACAGCCAGAGGGAGAGAGACAGGGTCGGAGGTGTGTGTGTTGTTGTCTAAGTGTGGCGGACCCAGGTAGCGCTCCAACTAAGGGGACAGTGAGTGAATGACAATGAGCCGCCTATCGCTCCTCCTGCACTGATTGGTGGACACAACGCCATGTGACACTCTAATTTATAACTGTTTAGGGAGCTTCAGCTCCAACCACAGGGTCACCTGTCCTCTAACGCAGGGGCCGTCGATATAGACCTCCCACAAGACTACTCAATATCTCCCTTTAATAAAGGATGGGGGGGGGCAGAAGGGTGTTAAGGATGGAAGAGGAGGGAGAAGGAGGAGAAGGAGGGATGATGGGATAGGAGGAGGGAACAGGAGGGAGGAGGAGTTATGGGGAGGGAGGAGGATAAATTAGGAGGGTGGGGTTGGGGGAGGAGAGAGGAGGAAGGAGGAGGAAGAATGAATGATGGGAAGAGAGGAGGAGGATGGATGAGGAGGGAGGAGGAAGGAGGAGGGAGGCACAGCTCTCTCTGGACCTCTCTCCCCTCTCTCCTCTCGGAAGCTCCCACTTCGCAGTAAAACTCTGCGTCACCATGGTAACATTTAGAGAATGCCGGCGAACCAACGGGAGGTGAGCTGTGTTCATATTGAGGTCACTTTGAAAACACGAGCCTGATGCCGAGGATGTCAGAACGGCCAAGTTGGGAGACTTTGGACATAGGGAGGTGTTCCTGTAGCGAAGCCCAAAAAGGCAGGATGAGAGAGCAGGCTTAGTCAAGATGTGAGAGCAGGCATAGTCAGGATGTGAGAGCAGGCTTAGTTAGGATGTGAGAGCAGGTTTAGTCATGATTTAAGAGCAGGCTTAGTCAGGATGTGAGAGCAGGCTTAGTTAGGATGTGAGTGCAGGTTTAGTCATGATTTAAGAGCAGGCTTAGTCAGGATGTGAGAGAAGGTTAAGTCATGATGTGAGAGCAGGTTTAGTCCAGATGTGATATCAGTTTATGTCATGATGTTAGAGCAGGTTTATGTAGAATGTGAGAGCAGATTTTGGTTCTGAGAGACGTTTATGTAGGATGTGAGAGAAGTTTAATCATGATTTGAGGGGAGGTTAAGGGTGTGAGAGCAGGATAATGTAGGATGATAGAGAAGGATGTGAGGATGTTCAGTCAAGATGTGAGAGCAGCTCTCATCAGGGTGTGAGAGCAGGTCTCGTCAAGATATGAGAGCAGGTCTCATTAGGATGTGAGACCAGGTCTAGTTAGGATGTGCGAGCATGTTCCTTTAGGATGTGAGTGCAGGTTTATTTAGGATCTGAGAGCAGGTTTATTTAGGATATAGGTGCTGGTTTATTTAGGATGTGATTGCAGGTGTATTTAGGATGTGAGAGCAGCTTTATTTAGGATGTGCAAGCATATTTATTGAGGATGCGAGGGCAGCTTTATTTAGGATGTGAGAGCAGGTTTATTTAGGATGCGAGAGCAGGTTTAGTCAGGATGTGAGAGCATGTTTATGTAGGATGTGAGAGCAGGTTCAGCAGGATGGGAGAGCATGTTTATTTAGGATGTGAGAGCAGTTTTAGTCAGGATGTGCAAGCAGGATTAGTCAGGATGTGAGAGCAGGTGTCCGGCTCCATCACAGCCTCACCGTTGCCATTGGAAACAGGAAGCTGAGAGGCGCCTGGCAACTAAAAGATGCTTCATAACACATGTACACATTGTAGAAGTACACAAGGAACTACACATAGATCATGTACTAGAAGTACACATAGTACACCGTACAAATCATACATGTACTAGAAGGACACATAGTAAACGTAGTAGAAGTACACATAGTACACATTCAGAAAGTACTCATAGTACACATAGTACAGGAACTAGAAGTACACATAGTACACATACTAGAAATGCACATAGTACAAATATGAGAATTAAACAAAGTTCACATAGTCCACATACTATGCATAGTACACGTACTAGAAGTACACATAGTACACGTTATAAAGGTACGCAGAGTACACTCACTAGAAGAACAGATACAACACGTACTAGTACAGATAGTACATGCACTAGAAGTATCTGTATCAGCACGCGTATTACAACATGTGCTAGAGCAACACATTACATTACCTTACATTAGAACACAGGTTCTAAACGCATATACAACACATATTAGAAGTACATATACTATTCTTCTTTACTTACTAGAAGAAAAAATAATATAAATACTAGAAGTACATACACAAAATATTTAACCAGGTCAATAAAACCTTCTACGAAACACCTTATATCACACACACACACACACACACACACACACACACACACACACACACACACACACACACACACACACACACACACACACACACACACACACACACACACACACACACACACACACACACACACACACACACACACACACACACACACACACACACACACACACACACACACACACGCACACGCACATACACACAACACACACATCGGCAAGCACACACCCACACCAAGAGTATGTTCCGAATAGAAAACCTGCAATCCAAGTTAACCCAACCCAAATTTCTCAGATAAACACAAGCATTACTTTTCACAACTTCAACCTTCCTTCCCTCTCTCTATCTCTCTCTCTCTCTCTCACACACACACACACACACACACACACACACACACACACACACACACACACACACACACACACACACACACACACAACACACACACACACACACACACACACACACACACACACACACAAACACACTCCCTCCTCCAATCCTCTCTCTGGGCAAGTGGAGGGGACATACCTCTGTAGTGCTCCGTCGGTCGACACGACGCGGAGACCGGCTCTTCATAAGGACATCCATCCAGCGCCGCCTGCCTCCTCCTCCTCCTCACACCTCCAGCACAACACAAAGGGACACGGAGGGAGCGAGGGAGGGAGGGAGAAAGAGAGAGAGAGGTAGAGGGAGAGGGAGATAGGTACAGAGAAGAGAGTGAGGAGAGTGTAGTGGAGAAAAGGGAGATGGAGGGAGGAGGGAGGAGGGAAGAGAGAGAGCGAGAGCGAGAGTGAGGGAGAGAGAGAGAGAGAGAGAGAGAGAGAGAGAGAGAGAGAGAGAGAGAGAGAGAGGAGAGAGAGAGAGAGAGAGAGAGAGAGAGAGAGAGAGAGAGAGAGAGAGAGAGAGAGAGAGAGAGGAGAGAGAGAGAGAGAGAGAGAGAGAGAGAGAGAGAGAGAGAGAGAGGGAGATGAATGACAGGAAGTGAGATCTCAAGAAGGAGAGGGAGGAGATGGAGAGATGAAAGTGTATGGGAGAGGGAGGAGAAGGGAGAGGGAGGTGGGAGAGAGGGATGAGTGCGAGAGGAGTGAGAGAGGGAGATGAAAGAGAGAAAGCGAGAGAGCAAGAGAGAAAGAGAGAGAGAGAATGAGAGAGAGAGAGACATTAATCTTGTACTGATGAGATCTGTGGTGCAGAATTTGAATTGCGTCCCGAGAGATGGCTGGGCATGAGCTGAGCAGCATGGTTACACACAATACCTGATTCTAACTCACCACAGATGTCTCTCTAACCAGTACTCCTCTTTACTATATATCTGTATATATTTCTCTTCAATCTCTCTCTACTCTCTCTCCGTCTCTCCTCTATAGTATCTACCTTCTCGTCTATTATATATCAGTATAAATATCGCTACCATTTCTCTCTACTATACGCACATTACACACATACAGTGTGTGTGTGTGTGTGTGTGTGTGTGTGTGTGTGTGTGTGTGTGTGTGTGTGTGTGTGTGTGTGTGTGTGTGTGTGTGTGTGTGTGTGTGTGTGTGTGTGTGTGTGTGTGTGTGCCTGGTTACCTGAACTCTACAGCAGTGTCCATTCATAAAGAGCCATTAAACATGAATACATTTCTAAATTCCTGATCAAAGCGTCAACACATGACTAACATGCGTGAAGGTTCTCTGACACACTCAGCAGACACATTTCCCTTAATTAATTGCTTAATTAGTTTCCCGCACACTGATTGGCTAAAAGCCTCCAGCTCTAGAAACATCTGGTAGGCAGCTGTTCGGGAGAGACTCGATTTAACAACAGGTCCTCGTGCCCTTACTCGGTAAAACAATGTCACCTAGTGGTAGAGTTTATATATGACTTTATTATCACTTTCTCTTTATTAGAGAGAGAGACACAAGAATGGTACAACTATAAGGACATAATAGTGTACAGGGCAGGCCTAAGACTCTGACTCCAACCTAATACGGTCTGGAGTGAAGGGTGAAGGCCCTTAATCAAACCTCATATGGTTTGGTGGACAGGGCCAAGACTCAGCCTATAAGCAATTATGGTGTGGCGATGGTGGGTCGAAGGCTCTTACTCACCTGGTGAGTGGCCCCATGCGGGGGAGGGAGAGGGAGAGGGCAGAAGGTAGTCCTGGCGGGGGAGGAGGGGGGAGGAGGGCAGTGATATGGACATGCCCTTAGTCAGCTTCCGCTGCTTCCCGCTCCGAGCTAGTAGGGGAGGGAAAGAGGGGGGCAAGGGAGGAGGAGATAACAGGTAGAGAAGGCTAGAAACGTGTTCTATAATAACTGTTCTACTATGACATGTCAGGTGATAAATATGGACATAAAAACATGTCACATGATATTTATGAACATAGACATGTCAGATAATGAATATGAACATAAAGACATGTCAGATGATAAATATGGACATAAAGACATGTCAGATGATTAATATGAACATAAAGACATGTCAGATGATAAATATGGACATAAAGACATGTCAGATGATTAATATGAACATAAAGACATGTCAGATGATAAATATGGACATAAAGACATGTCAGATAATAAATATGGACATAAAGACATGTCAGATAATAAATATGGATATAAAGACATGTCAGATGATAATTATTAACATAGATGTGTCAGATGATATTTATGAACATAAAGACATGTCAGATAATAAACATGAACATGAAGACATGTCAGATGATAATTATTAACATAGATGTGTCAGATGATATTTATGAACATAAAGACATGTCAGATGATAAATATGGACATAAAGACATGTCACATGATATTTATGAACATAAAGACATGTCAGATGATAATTTTGAACATAGACATGTCAGATGATAAATCTGGATATAAAGACATGTCAGATGATAATTATTTCCATAGATGTGTCAGATGATATTTATGAACATAAAGAAATGTTAGATGATAAATATTAACATCAAGACATATGCTCCTTTAGAACAGGTGTCCTCACTCTTCTATGAATAAGATGCAGTGCTTTGCTCCACACTTGCTTGAAAGGTGCAAAATATTTCCAGTTTAATTTGGAGCAACAGATGTCATCCACATCAAGGTTCACCGCAGAGTTCTACCTTGAGTTCACTGGACTAGACTACGCAGACAAGGCCTATTAGGCAGGATAGTATAAAGTACAAACTCTAGTCTACTAGACTACTCTAGACCAGCCATGTTTTTATATTAAAGTTATATGTTTTGTTTTATATCTACCAAACTAACCTAACCCTATCTATGAGCAATTGTTTCATGTATGCACTATGCATGATCATGCATTTATTTGTTTAGGAACACTATTTGCAGTCATTTACATTAATTTATTATTACACATTAACACGTACATATATAGACTGCATATACTGTATATCATGAGGAACTATGCAGGCCGTGTGTTAGCACTCGTATGTTACAGTCTCCCTTATAGGAGATATAGGCTATAATCTGATCAACAATGCAGGGCAAATGCAAGGACTTGTATCGTGGGGACTACAGTCCACCAGCCCTGTAGCACTAACTTACCACTTTAATGAGATACATTCTCTCAGATCGCCTGTCTCTTGCCAATGAGTTCAGTACATGATGAAATATTCATGCGCAACATGCTAGCTGTGTTTCTGGAGATGTTTCCAGCACTGAGATGGAAGGACTTGTCCGCTCCCAGCGATAGGATTCAAACAGCATTTGTGTATCCGCATAGCTGTAGCTTCATTCAGCGACAAAACAGAAGGGGTTCTTCAAAGTTTTATCTTAGGACCCAAAAGAAACTAACACCAGTGGGGGCCAAACTATCACACACCAAGAAAACGCTCAGCAAACCAGAATTGGTGTTCCTTAAATCCTTACAAGGATCAAAAGGTTTCCCGAGCATTCTTTGCGTGTCAGACCATGAGCGACCTCCAGCCCGATTGTAAACCGTAGTTTAAGAACCCAATCTGAGTTTGTGAGCAGTCTCATTAGCACAGAGACTGCTTATGAAGAACTACCAGAACACTTCTCAGAAGCACTGCAGGACTTCATGATCCTCTCTTTAGTAGGTCAACTCCTCTCCTGACACACTTCTCCATGACGATGAGGATGATGGTGGTGATGAAGGACAGGGGACAGTGTTAAGTGGGCTGTTGATGATGATGATGATGATGATGGTGGTGATGAAGAGTATTAAATGGGCTAATTGGATTTGCTCTCCACCCTGAAGGAGCAGAAATTAGCACTAAGAAACACACAAGAAACAATCTACTCGTAAGAGGAAAAACATCACTGATTATGTGTAATAAAACTGATAATAAACATATGATTACTATGAATACTTATATTGTGATTATGTATTATGCACTATGTATTATTATTATTTCTTTAACACTCATGTGTTTGTTATTACGATGAGTTATAATGATGTCAAGATCTGGTTATAATGATGAGTTGTGATGATGTCATTATTTTGTATTATGATATATAATAATGATTTCGTCATCTGGTTATTATGATAAGTCATAATGACTACAATACTCCTATGAGAAATATTACAACAGTGATGAGATTAAATGATGCTGTAAAAAACCCCTCAGTCACTAAACAACCTAAAGTAAACACAACCGGCTATGATTGCACAATCAAGTAATGTGTTCTTAAAAATGGGGTATTAATATTATTAAGTAGTAATAATCTTACCTGAATCAACTTTGGCCTTTTTCTCTTTTTTTCCTTTTCCATCTCGTCTATTTCCGAACACCGCTCTGAACATACCGAGGCGCTATGTTAAAGTAAATGTATTGATTGGAATACAGACTATGATGACCTATTAATGGCACACACCACTTCTACTCTATAGCTGGTATACTCTGATCTGTGCTGCTGTCTCTCTTTACTGTTCTCCTCTCCTTACGCTTGTGACAACCACCATGGCTCTACTGAGTGTTGTGTTTGCGCGTATGCGCGCAAACGCACGAACTTCTCCAGACGCCCTATATTCACGCTGTATGGAAAGCGTTTATCAGGGGTCTTCGTCTCTCCCCGCCTCAAGGGGTCAGTGCTGCACAGCAGGTACATTTAAAATTGTACTTTTTTGCTGTAATAGGCCTACTCTTCATGATTAATGCATATTTCTAAATCGGATTGAGCAGAGACATTTAAAGAAAATAGCTGACGTTGAGGGTAGTTGTAGCCTACATGTTGTGACCAAAGGGAAACGGACGGTAGAGCATGTTTAGGTTGTTTGTTGGATATAGAGAATATAGAGGTGAAAAACAGTGAGTAGGTCTAGGAGGGAGGGAAATCAATAATTGACTTTACTTACACTTTGCTACTTCAGGTAATATTAGTTCATGAGTAGGCCTATGTTTCACACCGTAGGCCTACATGAGCCACTTAACCAATTTACATATTGGGCCTATGTATTGGCATACTTTTATGTAGGCCTACGTTTTCTAGAGTAGGCCTATACATGCGCATTTTCTCTACATTTGTATTTTTTAACGTAAATGTATTATAATTTCTCTTATGATTGCAGCTCCAGGCGAACAACAATGTCCACGTTGTACAGTGGCTTCTCTTGAGCTTCCTCAGCTTCCTCTTCCTGTTACTATTGCAGTCCCTCGAAGAATATAGGCTATTGTACGACTCATGATGTAGGACAAGATGTTGGTTCATGCTGGTAACCATAGATGTATAATACATATTATAATAATAGTTGTAAAGACAAAGCTATAAAAAAACACAAATAATCTTGAGTTGTAGCCACGGCGCCAATCGTGCCGCCGGGAGTCCAAAGGCAAAATTGACGTAGTCGCTGACTTCCTTGTAAAAAAATAAGAAAAATAAATCGAAAATAAACATATTTAAAAAATGTAGCAAAATATATTTTATAATCCATAATTTACAAGGGAATATAAACTGCATTTGTTAAGAGTTTGAGCCTGGGGTGTGGGGGTGATTAAATTCCTACCCTGACCAAAAGGTGGCGGTAGCCAACGCTGTAACAAAGAGCAGCAGCAGCAGAAGAAGAAGAGGTATAAGAAGAAGATTTGGCCTCCCGTTATTTCTACTTGGGCCGGCGTAAGGTGATGAATCACGTGAGTTTAACATCAAAAGCCATCGACTCTTAAACGTGTTAAAATGGATTGTACAAACCTGTTATCAGGAAGAATACCCTACTTGTTAACAATTCACCTATATTATTTGCACGTTGTTGTAATATTGTTGAAGTTAAGCGTTGGGTTACTTGTTGGTGTGGTTTTTGAATCTGTGGGGTGACTGAGGATCTCTGGTCAAACCTACGATATGTATTTTATTTAACTGAACCCGTTGTCCCCGCAAAGTACATTTTCTTTCATTCATTATTTTCCGAGTTTACGAAATTACAATGAATCACGGGTTGTCCTTTTACCTTATTGCGACTATTACTGCTAATATACAAAATGAATTGGTATAATTCTTGGTTGTACGTAAATAAACATCAAATACAACTGACTCCAAACTGACTTCGTTATCCTCAACCAGTGACGGCCCATAAGCATGACCAAAAAGCCTAAACTTTTAACATTCGGTTTGACTTGAAACAAAGTTCTCATTGCGACTTGACCACAAGTGTTGAAGAGGTAATCTATCCTGAATTAAAAACGAGATTAATAGCAGAAAATGTAATTTTAATTATAGGAAGCCGAGGAGGTGAACTACAGATTACCGTGCCAGTTCTCAGGTGAGTGGGGCGCACAGAAGATGCTGATGATGTCATGGAAACCTTGCATCCCCTGATAGACCCGGAGCATGACTCATTGGCTCCTGGGTTTGCAAAGAGATGCTACATTCACCTCCTTCTTACGCCTCCTTTCCCACCTCCCCCTCGGTGGCTAAGGAGGAGTGAGTGGAGAACACTTAACCTCCTTACACACTGTACATATTGGATTCACCTCCTCACATGCTGTAAATGTCAGATTCACCTCACAAATACTGTTGACAAAAGATGTAGGTTGCAATGGGTAGTCAGCTAGACTGAAAATGTATCGACTTTTGATGATCAATAATAGTAAAGTACAAATACCATACATTGGTTGCTTTATGCTACAGAAATAAACACCTGGGTCGTTTTGCAATTATAATAGTTATAATAGTTTAGAAGAGATTACGTCTAACGCTATGCTGTTTTTCTTGTAGGTAACCGTGGAGGTATGGCTGCGTTACAAAACCCTTTATTTATTCTGTAAAGAGCTGGAGATGTTTTTGCATAATTTTTTTTAATGTCTGAAACCTTGTACATCAGACTGGATTCATAGCATGATAAGTTGACCTATTGACCTTTGTATTTCAAATGAACTAGTGGCTGCATTGCAGCTCTTTTTAAAGCTGAATGTATTGCCTCTAAATTATGCACTGTACTTAATTTAAAATGTTAATAAAAAAATGTTAAATACACCGTCCCTTTTAATTTTTTAAGGTTATGTCTGCAGTTCAATTGACCCTTCGCTAAGCCCCGCCCCCCTTAGTTACTGTTGCTATGTCTGTCAAGCTTTTGCTCCTAGCAAAAGAAATATGGCGTTTTCAATGATGCCATCAACACAATTTCCAAAGGAAATCACCTCACATTTTTGGAAAAACGGTTCTGATATATCTAGAGAGAAGCCGACAGAAGGGTCTGCAGTATGCGTTTGAGGGATATATCCACAATATCGTCTGCTGGTGGACGATATACACCGGTTGTATTTGTTTACAGCGTGCCAGGATATTGTTCCCATATAGTGGGATTGATATATACCCTGGAACTCGTAAACAGACGGCAAGAAAGCCCAACAAAGTCCTGCACAAGTGTGCCACAACAATGGCATAAAACCGAGGAGTAAATAAAATAAAAAGCTGTGCCCATATCATCCGTAGTGGTCGCAAAAGCCAGACATGACCGCAAACGGAGACCTATTGATTGCCACTACACAGGGAGCAGGTAAACTTACATGTATTAAGGATATTATTTAGGTTTGATTGGTTGTGAGTCTCACTTTGTTACTATGATAATACAGATGATGGCGCTCTTATAACATACGTTTCTTTTATTAATCTTTCCGTGATTCAGCTGTTGTGGTCTTCCACACTGCTTTATCCACGTGTTGCACCTCTCTTCTTGGGTCTTTGGCTTGGTGAAGGGGAAAAATTGGACACCACCTTCGACACTTTAACAGTATCGGGTGTCGGATTTACAGGTCCCGTATGCGCACCGCTTCGGCATATTAGCATCTGCTGAAAGCTTGACAGACATCTCGGTTGCTAACGTAGGATTGGTCAGTGGCTGTTTAGGGGAGGGGCTTAGCGAAGGGTCAATTATATAAAGTCCTGAGTTAAGACTTAAGCCCTCATTGGTCAGCCAGCAGAGTCAAACATTACATGCATTCTGTTCCTTACGAGATCAAAACGGCAGGCCCATACATTTGCCAGGTTAACTAACTTGACTGTTAATTAGTATTAACATTTTGTATTGCTTTATTCAAAAACCGATTTTCCATTGAGCAGAAATTAAGCCTGGATAATATCTTGAGAAGTTACTTTAATGTGAATCGAGGGTTACTGTACATTAACCCATTTACTCGTAAAACGCCTGCTAAAATCCTATGCTTCTAGGAAAAAGAACATTGCCTGAGGGTTTTCAGAGAAAATGGTAAGAATTGTCAACGTCTACATAAACCTTAATATCTAAGCGTCTGGAGCACCTAGAAACATGAAATAAGCATTGTAAAGGTAAGAACTGCAGGTATTAAAACCTCCCAATGGATCAACCGGCACAAAATCATTCTTGTCCTCTTCAGACTCAAATCACTTGAATTCTATGTCTATCACTGCCATCGCTATCAAGATACTCCATGTTCATTGCTTCTCGATCGCCAGCTAGCCGTATCGCTAAAAAACGAAGCACATGTATATCTGATCGTGATTTTCGGCCAACCACAGCGCATTTTGGTGGTCACCCGATCTTTACCAAAGCCTTAAGACCCACCTCATGTTTACTTTAAGAGGCAAATTATTGTTAATAAATTTAATTGAAATGTATACATGATTCAAGTTAAAATGGGACGCAGCCCAGACACGGAGTGGACCAAAATAACACTTGGCAACATTACACAAACGATGCACCGATTGGACTACTAGACGCCTGGGTTCGTTGAGTGCACATGTGTAAAGCAGTTCTGATTTACACATGTGCACATCCAGTAGTTCTGATTCGCAGCGACCGGTCACCAATAAGTTAGGTCCACTCATCACAGAAAATACAAATATAAACCACTTTCTAAAAACACCATGAGCGTTGTGGAGGAACCAGTGTAATCTTCTGACAAGAGGCTGGAAGGAGTTAGGGACCTAGGCCCTCATCCTTCTGTCTTGAGACTGAGAAACTATTGGTCCATCTCTAACCCTTTGCAGCTAGAGCCTCTCCTCTATCTTCTCCTCCTCCACCTGGTAATGTCTGTACTCCGGCCTCAGCTCCCAGGTGTTCTTGTGGGTTCCCTTCACATTGTAGTTCCCGATGTCCCGCAGGATCTCCTTCAAGTACGTCTGCAAGACACAAATCAGGATTACTTATGTATTCCAGTCCCCTACAGATGCATTCATGCTTGTTTGCAAGACGGGAAACCACAGACAAAGAAAGTTAGAAACAGTACAGATACGCTTGCATGCAGGTGAACTTTATAATACAGAAATAACACGTGTTTATATTGCCCTTTTAAAGAGTCACGACATAATGAGGAATGAGTAAAAACAAGAGTCAAAGCCACCGTTTAACATCTAATGAAAGTCACATTAAAAAGCATTCAGCGTGGATGGTATAGAAAAGAGAGCTGTCAGAAAGTTTAAGACATGGTGGTGCTCACCACCGGCTGCTTGGTGATGTCCACTAGATCTTTGATGTTGTAATACTGGTGCTTCTCAAACGCCGAAAACAGCATGTCCAGAACCTGCTGCTTGTCCACCCTCGCCCTCTTCCCTTCCTCCTTCTTCTTCCTGTCATACTCCAACTGCAGGGGAGAGAAGAGAGCCAGGGGGAGAGGGAGATAACCAGGGGGAGAGAGAAGAGAACCAGGGGGAGAGAGAGATAACCAGGGGGGGAGAGAAGAGAGCCAGGGGGAGAGAGATAACCAGGGGGGGAGAGAAGAGAGCCAGGGGGAGAGAGAAGAGAGCCAGGGGGAGAGAGAAGAGAGCCAGGGGGAGAGAGAAGAGAGCCAGGGGGAGAGAGAAGAGAGCCAGGGGGAGAGAGAAGAGAGCCAGGGGTAGCGGGAACAGGAGGAAAAAGGGGGACAAAACGGGTGGTGAAGGGAGAAAAAAGGTCAGATTGGTCAGGTACAGTCCGGGCAATGTTGTTTCACAGCCATAAGGTCCTGGTTTAGAGCCAGCTTGGACATTTCTATACGTTTCCTTCCACACCAAAGACTTTTGTTTAAAGGAAAACTACTCCTAACTTTGACCCTATTTTTTTTAGATCATGTTGGGTCTAAGCAGCGAATGAGGACAACGATTTATAAAATCTGAAAACACTAAGAGCAGGAACATTTCATTGCTCAAAAGGACTACATGCCAGTGACAGTAACCCTGGACATGATCCCTGACGGTGAGGAAAATAAAAGCAAACTTTATCCGAGGTGAGGGTGAGCCAGAGAAGTGAATAATGATACAACTAATCTCTATAGAGCCTTCCATCAGGACCCTAGGCACTTGACAATTGGGTCAATGTAAATTGAAATGCCAAATAAAAAATATCAAAATCAGAAAAAAAAAAAGCAGGATACTCTAATACTAGTATTAGTATTAGAATCAGGAAAAAAAAGCAGGATACTCTAATACTCATACTAGTAGTACGACTACTTACGTTGGAGGCGTGGTTTGCCACTGGCTTGTAGTTGCTGGTCACAGGCTTGTCCAACTGCTGAGACAATCGCAACGGCTTGATAGACTCCTCAAGCTGCATCCTGGGGGTAGAGAGCACAGAGACAGGTCATTTAGGAGCAGGTCGGGGTTAGACAGAACAGATACAGGTCAGTAAGGAGCAGGTAGGGGTTGTACAGTACAGAGACAGGTCAGTAAGGAGCAGGTAGGGGTTGTACAGTACAGAGACAGGTCAGTAAGGAGCAGGTAGGGGTTGTACAGTACAGAGACAGGTCAGTAAGGAGCAGGTAGGGGTTGTACAGTACAGAGACAGGTCAGTAAGGAGCAGGTAGGGGTTGTACAGCAGAGAGACGGGTTATTGAGGACAGTTCTCACCGTTTGAGTTTCATGTAGCTGTCGTTAACGGCTGGACGACACTCGGCCCTCTGCACCACGACCCCCTCCAACGCCACCTTGTCTACAGAGGACCAGCCACATCACAGCCTTTACCCACAAGCCATCTCTTCGTTGGCGCCCACGTCAAGAGAAGAAGGGAGACTCCTTTCTTTCGAGCTTTGATGACTTCAGTCATGCTTTGATGACCAAACATGTTTGGATTACAGATTTGTCCACCAAGCCCTATCTAACCATAATGCTGTCTCTGTTTTAGTGTGTTGCGGTGATCGTGTCTGGATGCCGGGATCCCCACCTAATGGCTACCACCGCAGTGGCCAGCAGCCAATCACAATTGACCCTGAATATGTTGCTCTATGTATGTCAAGTATGGCTCCCATTGCACTCCTTACCATCACTAGAAGGACTCTTTCTTGCCATTTGGGGAGCTATGGATAGGGGATGTCATAAATATATGGCCTATTGAGCCTTTTGAAACTGTGACTGGGATTAAGGGCTACACAAAAATGATTGACTTTGATAGTTCTTCCTCTCTTGTTCCAACAAAAACTTTGGAGCCCCTTAATTTACGAAGATGGATGCTCCTTTACGTACTGGGGATTACAGGGCTGTAAGGTATGATACCACAGGACTCACAAGTTTACCATGAGTAAACAACATGACTCAACATTCAACAGCATCGCCGTGCCTCATCAAAATACAAGGGAGAGGCGTGCACACACACACACACACACACACACACACACACACACACACACACACACACACACACACACACACACACACACACACACACACACACACACACACACACACACACACACAACACACACACACAATTATCTGGACCTTAAAAACATAAACATCAGAACCAGAGTAGTCGGTTCCCACATACTTATAAGCTACTAATGCTTCTAACATTACACTACTAAGTAGAACTAACACTACTGTGCACTACCAAGTAAAAATACTACAACTGTTCCCCATACACTACTAAGTAGAACTACTAATACTGCTCCCCTTACACTACTAAGTAGAACTAATACTACTGTTTACTTTAGTGGAACTACTATTACTGTTCACAGACACTACTCAGTAGAACTTATACTACTGTACATTACTTAGTAGAACTACTACTACTGTTCCCCGTACACAACCAAGTAGAACGGCTACTACTGTACACTTAGTATGACTACTACTACTGTTCAGTGTAGTATGATTGTAACCATCCTCAGTTTTAACACATCCGATTTCTCATCCTTCTAAACTGTCGGAACACACAACATGTATTGTGTGAGGAGAGACACAAGTACCAAGGACCACCACACAGTGTCTTCAGAACTACATCTCCCAGCAGCACCAGACTATTGTTATTGTGTTGTGACAGGAAACACGTCTGAAGGTTAGTCTAACTGAAATGTTCAGAGACACCGATACTATGAGATGGCCAGCTCATAAAACTAAATCTCAACACGGGGCTGAGTGGGAGGAGCTTTGACCACCAGGCCCTGGGTGGGGGGAGACGGAGGACTCACCTGGACATGTCCCCCCAGAGCTGCTACCCTCAGCCCTCTCTTCTGATTGGCCTACAGGGAGGAGGGAGGGGTGAATGGAGGTACAGGGAGGGAGGTACATGGAGGGGAGGCAGACAGGTAAAGGGAGGGGAGATGCAGACAGGTTAAGGGAGGGGAGATGCAGACAGGTTAAGGGAGGGGAGATGCAGACAGACAGGTAACAGGAGGGGAGGCACAGACAGGTAAAGGGAGAGGAGATGCAGACAGGTAAAGGGAGGGGAGATGCAGACAGGTTAAGGAAGGGGAGATGCAGACAGACAGGTAACAGGAGGGGAGACACAGACAGGTAGAGGAGGGGAGATGCAGACAGACAGGTTAAGGGAGGGGAGACACAGGGAGGGAGATACAGGGAGGGAGATACAGGGAGGAGCGAACGGTCAACACACCCAGGATTCTCCTTTAGCCACGCAGGAAGCCCCGCCCCCCTCAAGTCACCACACCTCTAACCAGCAGACGAGCCACCCAGCGCACACACACACACACACACACACAACACACAACAAACTCGAAAATTGCGTGTTCGCAATGGCCGTGCAAATGCTGTTGAAGACGGGGATGTTATGGCGCTGTGTTTACTGACTCCAGGAGTTTCCTACAAACTCTGTGTCCTTGTTATCTCTACTTGAGCGGTCTACAAAAGTCTTGAATCTATTTACTTACTAAAATAATCCGAGAGCAACCAATATATCGGTAGGCTGATTTTATTGGATGATATTGTCCTATCATAGATATATCAGTATCAGCGTGTAGGTTTGTCAATATGCGCCGATAGGAAAACTTTAGAAATGGTGTCGACTTACAAATGTAGTAATCTGCTTCATGAATCCTCTACTGTGCCGTTGAACCTCTTCATAGTAGTGGTAGTAGTAGCTTCTTTCCTTTAGCTTATTATTTGAACGTAATGGTGCTGTGGTCTGTAACGTTACAGGAGGGTGAGCCACAATAATAATGGATAGATGAAATCTTTATTTTGAGTATCGGCCGATTTACGATATGCCATTTTTAACTCCCTGACACCCGTATAGGCATCGGCCCCTAAATCCAGCATCGGGTGGGCTCTAAAACTGGTATCATCGTTCATCTGGTATTTTGTTGAACAACTGCAGGCAGATGCATATCGGTGGGACGTGGACATCCAGTCGGTCTCAGCACCCTGTGAGCATTCTGTGGCAACGGAGGCCAAAGGCACCACTTTGTTGGGTCGAAAAAACACATCTTCAATTTTGTTGCAAGTATATCCCTTACATACCTCACACACACATGGTAGCTCCATCTACTTTATCTTGTTCAGGTTATTAAGCAGTTTATAAAAATGTGGGCTCACGAACAGATGGTAATAAGAACTAATAATGAATGGTTTTGTGTATCTTATGACATACAGAGTTTATTTTCACACACTCTCAAACGTTCTTCAGCAAGCACAAAACCACAGGCTCAGCAGGACCACCGAACAACACATAATAAATCAACAGACACGTCAAGATGCCACCACAGCGAGCACGCAGGATCAGAATATTACAAACTCATGCACCAAAATAAAGCCACAATCAGTAGAATGGTATTGATTGGTTAAAAGGATGTTAAAATCATAGAGCGAAGCCACTTGTTGCACACCACTGAGTTTGTTATCCGTAAACCTAGAGAATGGAGTCTGTAGTGAGTGTGAGAGAGTGAGGGAGACCCCAAACCACACCAGAAGCTGTTGTACCCCGTAAAAGACAAAAAACTCAAATACAAAGACAGTTTTGTATTTGTCGTCTTGTTGTGGGAGAAATAAAAAGCAAAACCAACGCAAATAAACACACACAAATATACATCGGAAAACAAACAAAGCTTACCTTTCGAATGTTCTACAGGAAAAACATGATGGAGTGGAGAGTTAGTAAGCCATTTACAGAGCAGCAGTTCTCTCTACGCATCTCAGACTGAACCTAGACCCCCCCCAGGCAAAACCTAGACCACAGGAGACAAAAACTTGACTACCCCACACTATTCCTCGACCACCCCAGACTCTTATCTAGACCACCCCAGACTAAACCTAGACCAGCCCAGAATACAGGATGACCTATGGCAGTCTGACCTGAGGGTTATAAAGTTGGAACCGAGGGGTCCACAAGAAGGTGAACTGACCTGAGGGGGTCTCGGTGAAGACCGCTAGCATCTGGCCTCCCACAGTCTGCATGCTGAAGGGGTGGTCCCGGGGAGCGTGCACTCTCTTATCACCGCTGCCATCGATGGCCGTCAGGTCCTCGTTCAGCGTGAAGGCCACCTAGAACACCAGCATACATCAAGCTGTATATTCACCGACACCGCCCCCTCTTATCGTCTAACCCAGCAGTGAACAACACCACCCATACATCAAGCTTTACATTCACCAACACCCCACCTTCTTATCTTCTAAAACTAGCAATGAACCCTACACCACCCAATACATCAAGCTGTACATTCACTAACACTGCCCCCTCTCATCTACTGACCTAACAACGAGCACCAGCCATACATTTTGGTCTGGATTCCCCAACATTACTCAACAACACCCACCCACCCACGTCTGTGAGGCCAACCGTTAATAGTAAGAAATAACTCACCTCTGCTTTGCCTTGGTTTCTATAAAATAGTAGGAATAAGAGATAAGTTATGAAGTGAACTCATTCGAACACAGAGTCTACCAATCCTGAGTCTTTCCAAGACTGGACAAGGTGTTTGGTAGGCGAGTAGGGCATACATACCCGATCGGTTGTTTTACAGTTTTGTTTTTAGGGTTTATATAAACTGTTCTCCATCACCTTAATAAGTGTGGAGTGAGTGATTCAGCACATTTTATTAAATGTGAACTACTCATTTATTTATTTAACTGCTAACATCTAATACTTGATGAAGACAACTAGTTGTACATACTTGCTGATTCGTAGCTTCCCCACCTCTCCCCTGCCTGCGGCCTTGGCCCACTGCTGGGAGAGATACTTGGGGACCTGCATACCGGGAAACATATAGAACACACACTCACTCTGATCATGTACGTAAGATATAATATTATCATAAAAACTAAAAATGGACAGACTCTTAAGGACCTGAATACTAGTAAACCTTCAGAACACAGTTGTAAGCACACTCACTATGGTCATATACGACGGAATATAATGTCACCAGAACGCATTTATAACACACTGACACCGGGATCCCACCGGACGCGTTACGGCTGCGGAACGGTTGGGCCGCGGAACGGCTGCCCTATGGCATATGGCAAGCCAACCCAGCCAGAAAACGCAATCATTTAGCCACGTATCACCTTCATTAGGCCGTAAAAAGTAGAAAAACTGCGTATTTTACGCCGTTATGTGCAGAAATGCGATCATGGAATCTATGGACAGATACCAGGCAAAACATCTTGAACATTATACCACAAGCTCTCACAACGTAGGCTCATTTCTAGGGCTGGGTATTGCCAGGTACCTCACAATTCAATTAGATTCTTTAGGTCTTGATTCGATTCGATTTGATATTAATCCAATTGCTTCGATATCGATTCAATAATACGTGCAGATGACAAAAATACCTAAATATTATTTAGAATTAACCATTTCAAAACGAATTAACCATTTCATTGTGCTTTAACTAGCGAAAAGGGAATACACCATTGCATAGTATTGTTCCTGAGCTAAACTTGCAGTATAAAAGTAATAATGATAACATGGACAAATGTAAAGGGCATGTACATTTAGGTATACTCGCTTCTAGATTACAATGACTGAGTATGCTTCTTTTTTTAATGGAAATAATCCATTTAAAAAAAAACTGAATCGAAATTGAATCGAGAACAAATAAATTGCAGTGCATTGATGAATCGATATTTTTACCCAGCCCTTCCTATAAAATATATAATAGTATCCACGTCAGAGATGTTATTTCCACGTTGATGACTCGGGTATAATGTTGTCCCACAGTACTTCTCACAGACAATAATAAATGATATTACATCACATCGCCAACAAAGATTATTGGTTCTCTAAGAGATACTTAACATAAACATAGTCAGGTCTATGTGTTCTTCTATTAAATATCGTTACCTAACTAAACATAATGATGAGATCTAAGTTATGTGTGGTATGTTAACTACATAACTAGTGGCTTCAGTAGTTGAGGACGCTACTGTGCTGCTTCTTTTCATCTCAACAAAACAACACATAACGTAAATAACTAACTATATGAATCACATCCGCACCTTGACCAGCCATACGCCCGTGTTCTGTTTGGCACCAGTAAGATCCACTTCACCCTTGTCTGACATATTTGAAGCGAAGGATAAAGAATAAAATAATAAACAATCAAGCTCAAAGCTAAAGGCTACACGCAAAAAAAAAAGACAGAAAATGAAGTACGGTGGCGCTACGAGGCCAAAACTCCAGCAAGCAGACCACGTTTTGGGGACAGGGACTTAATTGTCATAGTAATAAACTTGTATATAGGTACATCCTTCTTATTTCCTATGACTTGTGTATTTATGAAAATGAATATTCTTATTATATAATAACAAGAATATTCTTATGATTAATAACTGTACAATGATGCGCATGAGATACAATGTGGAGCATTTTTGCATTCCGTCGGTAAACTATTACACCAGTCAATCGTCAGTTGTGAACACGTGTTAACATCATTGACACAAATACAACTTAACACACACAATTAATTAATATAGATGTATTTTATATTTGATGGGGGAATGTCAGTATAGCCTAATGTTCAAGCAGCTTCATATTCTTTATATCTCATTTATTTATTATTGTTTGTGAGTGCCATGGCCATGGCAGGCAAAACAGGCAACAACGTCGTTCTAGACAGAAAATAAGGAACATGCTATAGATAGTCCCATCAATTGTAACAAAATGATTTATTCTACTCCAGACGAGCTGACAGACTTGGCACTCAAACATGTTTCACAGATGGAGCTCTGAAAATTCTGGGTGGCACACATGGCACACCTTAACCGAAAGCCAAAACTCAATTACAGCAATACTGTGCTGTTGAATTATGAAGGCTGGATGAAAATTAAGTAAAAAATTGAGAAATTGGCAAACCATAATGCATTGCTTTGCAGTTAGGCCTACTAACTGATTGAGACTTACGGTAGTTAGCATTGACTTCCACAACGATCCTTTTTTAATGTGTATGTATCTTATACATTTATTAGGCAATTCATTGTTCAGTAAATAGCCACGGTTATTTTTTTGACCAAAGACATTTGTGGCAACCCGGCCTGGGCCAATTAAGGACATGGGGAACATCTGTGGAACAGGTGCAGGGCTTAAATGCCTGCTTCTCCACTCATTCGGGGCTCTCCCAGCCCTGGTGATCCTGCACGGAGAGACCGGTCCTCGTGGGTGACGGGATTCCCCCCACGAAGGAGGGGACCGTGGATTCCTCCCAGGTTTATGTTCTTTGTATTTTGAGAGACTTTATGTTGGATTTTGAATAAACATGCCTTTTTGGCTTTTCCCCATCAAAATGCTGTCTGTTTGGGAGGAGGCGGTTCGCTCACCGTGCCGGGTTGCCACACATTATACAGCTTTAATTTGAGTAGGCCTACAAGGAACAAAACCTTTACTCGGTCTGGCTGGTTATGCGCCTGTATTTTCCTTCATTCTAACCAGTGGCGTCACATGCTGTTTTATTCGGGGCTAAAGCCTCGGATTTTATTTAATTAGCCCCAAATATGATCTTTGGGGAAAAAAAAATAAAAAAAAAATAAACATAAACATTTAGAAGTAGCCCAGTCTGTAGTCCTTCTGGCAAGAGAGTAAACAACCCGTTAACCACCTCAAGTGAATTAACCTATGTCAAGATTTGTGTGTGGTGTGTGTAAGGTCTGTCTCACTTCATTTTACTCTGCAATAACTTGAATGGAACTTTAGATGTTTGGGGATAAGCAGCATAGCAGTCAGGTAGCTATTTAAAAATATAATAAACCGCATATTTTGTTTATTTAGATAAAGCATCATGAAAAAGTTTGCATGCACAATAGGCCTAAAGCATACAAATGAATTTGGCGCCCAGCATTTTCATTTTCCCTCTGGGCTAAGCCCTGGATGTTTATGAAACCTAGAAATCCCCAACCAAATCTATTCTCTTCAGAAGAGGCAATACAAATGATATGGAAGGGAGACGAAGAAGGGAGGGAGGAGATGAGAAAAGGATTAAAGGAGAGAAGAGAGAAGGAGTAGTGACCAGAACTGTATGCAAAAAAAACTACGTGCTTGCGTACGTACTACTGCGTGCATATGGTGTGAATCTACATGGTGTATTGGTGTGTCTGTATGGTGTTTGTCTGTATGGTGTGGTGTGTTGTGTGTTGTGTGTGTGTGTGTGTGTGTGTTGTGTGTGTGTGTGTGTGTGGTGTGTGTGTGTGTGTGTGTGTGTGAATACAGGTGAATTGAATGAATACTTTTTTCGCTTTGAAGTATGAATCTAAATCAGTCAAATCAGACTCATCCCTTTAATTAAAATGAGGGAGGTCATTTAAGATCAAACCAGAGCTGAAATAGCCTCTCACTGCTACCAAAGCCACCAGAGGGCGCTGAACCTGCGTTGCGTTTTACTAAATAGCTCCCCTGCCTCAGCTCGCCTGCCAAGTGTTTTTCTTAATCAGTTAATTGGTTGCATCTGGCGCGTTTTACTTAAGATGGAGCTTGAACAGTTTGTTAGTGTCCTTCACTGTTTGGCAGTGCAGCGTCTCCTGAACGTGGTATGTTGTTGTGTTCCGAGAAACCCAGAACGTGTCCCTACTGTTTTGTTGAGGTCTGCTGTGACTTATTTTGACATCTCTTCCTGTTTCACAGGTTAAAATTAAGACCTTTGTAGAATTGTGCGGCAAAGCACAACTGACTTGTATGTCGTATATAAATCACTGATAATGTGTGAAGGATATCAGGGATTGTGGTGGTTTAACTCTCATTTGAAATTTAAATAATGATTCTACCTGAAAGTAATATTTTAGAGACTATAGCCTACATTCAAACTTGTCAAAGTAAAAGGTAAAACACTCTTGACTGACAGTCAAATAATTAGTCTAACTTGTATTAAAAAGCTGGATTAGTTAATTATTTTAATCATTATTTAAAAGTTGGATCATCCCAAAGGCCCTGAATGTGTATTGTCATTCATTTATCTGATTTAATGGAGATGGTAGATGTTGAACTGTGCATGGGACAATGCCCAAGTTTGGGGACCATGAGTAAACTGTTCCTTCCTTCAAAGGCCTATCATGGATATTTAACTGCAGTTCTGTGAGTATCCCAACTTAACCATGAAGATGAACTGCAAACTGTAAGTCACAAGTTTCTCATTACTCTTGGGCACATTGATGTATTTTGGCTTCCTGGTGAGTTAACCCGTTACCTGAAGGTTGATCTAAATAGTAAGGATGTTCTATTGGTTCATGGGTTACTTAGGTGTTTGGTTTATGTTGGTTTTAATGATTTGTTAAAATGGTTACAGGCTCTAAGTTATTGTTGTAAGCTGGAGTAATGGGTTGGGTTCTGATATCTTCAGTCTTCTTTCCAGCTACTCTCCTGAGCTCTGCATCTTCATCACATGAGTGTTGCTTTACTGACAAGGGTGTGGTCTGAGTGAGCAGAGGTGCATACTGGGATACAGAGCTGTCTGAAGTCTACAGGTCTGCAGACACGCCCCCTCAGGGGAAACAGAGTGTCTGAGAAACCGTTGTGACGTCAGTTACATGGACTGGAATGTTCTTTAAGATGGAGACAGGGATTCAGAAGGAGAAACACCAGAGGGAGATGAGGGGGCTCCTCATCTCAACGACTAAAACACAACTTCAGTCTGGCACAGAGAACCATGGAACACATTCAACAGTCCCCTCCAGGCATCGTGACTGCTAAGGAACGGTTTCAATTTCCAAGAAGGTCTTATTTGGGGCCATCCCCAGATGGATCCTGCTCCTCAAGAGCCATCCCCCTCCACTTGGTGTTCTTCTTCTGAACAGATGATGTCCTTCCTGTCCTCAGGCTGACTAAAGCTGCACCGTTTGCATCTGTGAAGGCCCCTCATTCAGGAAACCACTGGACTACAAACGCATGACTTCAGAGACGTTGAATAAACCTGGGACACATTTTGGCGACGCCAAGCATAATCACCAATGTGGGACGCCACTGAAGAATGTTGTACAAAATTTACGTCTCTGGAGACATTGGTTGTTCTGGGTGCCCTGGCAGGAGAGCTGGGTGTGGATGATGGAATGTTATTTAGCATGAGGTTTTTACCCTGCATGATTGTTTGGCCTTTTATAGCTCAGTGGTGTGTGTTTGGGTTTGACATGAGATGGATGATTTTTGACTATCACTAGGGTTCTAGGGTTCTACTTTGTGACTCCCACACGCACCTGGCATGGGGTTCTACATGTGTTTGGTTTCACCTGGCATGGGGTTCTATGTGCGTGTCCTGGGTTCTATGTGTTTGTGTCCGGCTTGCTTAGACAGTGTTAATGTTCATAAAGGGGTCTGTGTGATTTGACTTGGGATATTGGAATGGTCAAATAAATCATACCTGATGGACGGCCACACGTTTACTTAAGGGCCTCCAGTAGACCTGAAGAGCCCTGAGCGACACTCCGGCGAGATATCCAACCCACTGGGCACGAAGGAGAGTATCCAAATCAAGTGTAAAAGGATGCAAGCGGCATGTTCAGATCAGTGACTTCAAACTACGACTACACCAATCGGGATCAATGGAGGATGGACACCTAAACGCATTCCATAAGGAGAGTCTGGAGTTGGAAAGGGACCTAAATGGGTATCCAAGATGACCTTCAGACCTGTAATGAGACGGCTCTTCCTACCTGGCTGGATTGATGGAGAGCCCTGTGGATCGTGTCTTGCTCTCAGCTGCACGTCTTCTCAGGCTGTTCTGTATTTGTTTCAGACAGGACTTGCTGAACGATTGGTTCCCTTAAATCAGAACCAATCTGGGAACTCCAACTAGTGCGCTCTTCGAGCTGAAGTTGTGCTCTTCAGCTGAGGAGATAAGGAAACCTTCACTTGGGCTTCAAGGTGTAAAGAGGAGACTGTTTTAAAGTGTTCCATGGTACTCTGAGGAAGACCGTTGTTGTGTTCCACTGGCTGAGAGCAAGAACCCTCACATCTTCCTCTTGGCCTTTCTCCTCTGAGAATCCTGGCGCCATCTAGAAGGATATTCCAGTTTATGTAACTGATGTCACGACAGATTCTCAAACACTTGGTTTCTCCTGAGGGGCGTGTCTATAGAACTGAAGACTTCAGACAGCACTGTATCCCAGCATGCATCTCTGCTCACTCAGACCACACCCCCATGAGTAGGATGCAACACTCTAGTGATGGAGATGTAGAGTTTTATAAGTAACGAGGGAGCAGACAAAGATGATTAGAACACAATGGCATGTCAAGTCTTTAAACCATGAAGATGGTTGGATAGTTCAGGAATTAAGCTTCTTTTTATTATGGGCAGTTCTTTCACTCAGATGCCCACATCTCACTGGACCTGTACATGTGTTAGCTGGCTGGCATGATTTGCTGTTGGTGATGAGGTGGTCAGAGTGACGTTGCAGGGCTATGGTCGGCTCTCTGTGAGCTCAATGTTTAGATTTGCTCTGTATGGTTTGTACCCTGAATAGATAATTGTAAAATGTAGACACGGTTTTGTGTTGTTGTGGGACGTACATGGTAGTTTGGTTCTTTGAGTGATATAACTTGTACACACTGGGTGCATAATAATGTAAAGGTAGTAGTAGTAATGACCAACAGCAACAAAGAGATCACATCAAGGTAAGTCTGTTGGCTGTGTTTTAATGAAGACCATCGCTGGACTTCAGGATCTTCCTCCGTTCAGCTCAAGGTGAGGCGCTGTTTCTGTTTTTTCTTTGGTTGGTTCCGGCTGGAATGTTCGGATTCCAGTCGGCCGGTTTGTGCTTCCCGCCGTGGAAGGTGACTTGATTTAGTCCCAATGGTTAGCATAGCATAGAAGAGCATTTAGTTGGACGGGAGTCCCCTGAGGGAATCTGAACGTTCTAGATTGTATTTGCGTAACCTCGCGCCGTTGCCAACGGAAACAATTTTTCAGTCGTTCCCATTGGGAATTGTTGCCCCTTATCTTAAACAACTTAAGTTTTATATTAAATACATACTGACACGTACGTCGTACAATATGTTGATAATTTCCGATGGTTGCGCCGTACTTTTAACCACGTTGACGTGACGGGACTCTCGCTGCGTACAAAACCGCGATCTACTTGCGGGCCTATTTTTGACATCAGGCTGAAAATCATTTCAAGGTGGAAGATAATTTGACATTTCTTCAACGGAACCCCGCACCTGAATATGGCTGAGTATATTTGATTTAATATCGATACTGCTTAGCGTTCTTTGTTACTTGAGCTTTTGTACCTCTAAATATCTGCTGTCATTAAATGCCACAGAAGTTAAACCCTACCCAATGGAATGACGTTAAACAACGAATTTGGTGCAGAGTTACCCACTGGATAATATCAAAGCTAAAATAATGGCCGTCCTTCCCACATGTTACAGTAGAAGATACTCTAGAACTGTACAAGGTTAAAAAGGTAACGTGTAGTTTGTCCCAAGGTGTCTGCCTCCTCACCCAGAGCAAGACCTCCACCTCCTCACCCAGAGCCAGACCGCCACCTCCTGTCAGAAGTCCTCCAGAACCAGGCCAGTGCTCTGTGTGAGTAGGAGTTTCAATGCATGGCCTGAACCACTTCTTTAAACTTGTGGACTGCTCTGTCTTCATTCCCAGAAACGGGGTTCTCATGTCTGGTCTCTCAAGTCTTTTCTAGCCTTGAGTTATAAAATAAATATCAATTAATTGTGTAACTTGGTTTCGGATGAGTCAATTAAGTTTAATGTTGGGCAAATGCTAATATAAAACTGCTGCTGTAGCTGAAAGGTGAGGCTGGGGTCTGGAGGCTTGTGGTGCCAGGATGGACCGGAGACTGAGGCTGGAGACCAGGGGCCTGCAGCACCGGACCAGAGGGTAACCATCACCAAGCTCATCTGAAACATTAAAATCCACGGTAGTTCAGGTCTGGTTTTGATCTTATGACTTTAAATCTGTGCCAAGCTGTGATTTGAGTAAATTCTTACGGGGTTATGTAAGTCATATTAGCCATTATTGTTACTAGTGCTGCTACGACTGTAGTGGATGAATTGCTGAAATATGTTTAAATTTGTCTTCCATTTTACAAGTGAAACTCAGATGCAGGAGGTGGGGTGTGTTGCGTCTCCAGGTGATTTACTGCTGAGACCAACTGTTTGTAACCAGACCAGGAATCCATGGCTGAAGGAGCTGATGGAGGAGCCGTGCTGAAGGAGCTGATGGAGTCGTGCTGAAGGCCCTGCCTGGTGGAGGAGCTGGTGGAGGCCCTGCCTGGTGAAGGACTTCTGTCGTGGGGTAGATGGAGCTTGACTCTGAAGTGATCAATACACTCACTGCCACTTCTCGTAGAATACTGCTACCACAAACTACCGGCGTTTGTACTATATATACCAGACGACTACATCTGTTTTACCACATGTTGAAGCAAGACTTCCGCTGTTTGTTCCAGACCAGGACTCTGTCTGAGGAGAGCTGATGGAGGAGCTGAGACGCTGGAGGACGACTAGGAATCGACCAACAAGGATTCCTCGTAAGTTTGTATTTACTTACATGGTTGACTTAAAGGGCAAAATACAGCTGTTACTTTGACATGCGTTAACCAACTACCGCTGTGTTTTCTTACTAGAACGTGTTTCTGGAGCAGAGGCGAGCTGGTAGGGAAGCCGTGAATCTGGAGGATGACCATCACTCTACCAACAAGGATTGTAAGTTTGTATTAACCTAACAACAAAGTGGAAATAAAGGGCTTAAAAATAAGACAAACTACATGTTTGTTACCAGACTTTGGGGCCGGACTCGCGCTGTTTGTTCCAGACCAGGACTCTGGCTGAGGAGAGCTGATGGAGGAGCCAAGACTCTGGAGGACGACATCACTCTACCAACCAGGATCCTCGTAAGTTTGCATAAAATAAACAGAGTGGACTTGTTGTAACGCAGGATTATTTTGTTCAGTACAAGTTACGACATACTAATGTGGTTGGTTACCAAACAAACTACAGCTGCTACTTTGTTACGCGCCATAAGAGGCCTGTGTTTGTTACCTTACATTAGAGACGAACTACTCCTGTGTTTGTTACCTTACATTAGAGACAGACTACTCCTGTGTTTGTTACCTTACATTGGAGACAAATTACGTTTGTAACCAAACCAGGAATCTGGAGGACTGATGGAGAAGCCGTACATCTGGAAGGCAAATCCTGAGGACAACCAGGACTCTACCATCTAGGATTCCTCGTAAGTCTGCATTATTTGGGCATAGTGGACTAGGTAGGGGGCTGGTGGTTCAACTCTCAAACCAATGGTGCCGGGTTCAAGTCCTCAGAATGCAGTAATGCGTCCTTGAGCAAGGCGCCCTAAAGCTTGCCTGCTCCTTAATGACTTGTCTTTGGTTCAGATAATGTTGCATCTTTTGAATATTGAACCTAATCCATGTCGTTGTTTGATCCGGGCAGACACACCTGAGCTGAACCTCACCTGATCCTGTTTGGTCGGGGGTAGACACACCTGAGCTGAACCCGCCCTGATCCTGACATCCTGCTGGTCCCGTCTCCTCAGTTCATCTGAGCCTCGTCCTCCAGACGATCTGCTGAGCTCAGCGGTCTGAGGCTGATGGATCAATGACCTCCAGTGGGAGTGACCTTCTTGACCCCACATGTAACCGTGTGCTTCCACGCCTTTCCCTCACGTCTGTCACTAACCTCACTACTTCACTACTCTCTACTGCTTCCTCTTTTTCTTCTTCCTTCTCTGTGGTTCGAACCTTTACACTGAAGGCGCGTCTTCCTGCCCTCAGAGGGTTCAGCGTTAGGGTTGAGAGTCAGGGTTTAGAGTCAGGGACAGAGCTGGTCAGGGAGGATTGCTTTTACACAAACCTCTTCACTTGCTTTTCGCGGTGACATTTTGAAAAGATTCATTTGGGAAAATGTTTTCCTCTGCTTTCCTTTACAAAATTGTATTCAACTTCTGTCAAGTGTTTTTGTTTATATATTAAAATCCCACATTGACTTCTACATGTTTGGTGCGGTTCATTTAATTGTCCTTTAACTTGGTTAATGTCAAGCGAAACTCCTGCAATACATTTAATATACATGATTGTTATTCAGCAATGTTCACATAATCCATTTTGTAAAAATATGAAACCTCCATATTACTACTAAATTCAAGCCTATTCATGTATTTAACAATGTACTACACACTACCCCGCAGGCCATTCTCTGCTACTACAACACGTTCAATCCACCAAACCGTCTCACATCAATGTACTGGTTGAAACGGAAAATGGAGCTGGGAGCTGTCATACACCTTAATTATACAGGAATGTCTGCGCATTTACATTTTAAAATGTTCATGTGCTGGTCTAGTTTGTCTGCAAATAACTCAGACTCCAGCAACAGGATTGGTCAAAACCTACGAAGTGAAATAAAAGCCCAGTTCACCTGATCGGAGGTCACCTGCGGTCAGATTTTGGATCATGAATGTATTAAGTGAACGACGTCTGAGCTAAATATTAACCACCTGGAACTTGGTGCAGCTTCCTGGAGCTCTGAGGACGGCAGGACACGTGTTTACCTGGTCGATTAGGCCCTGAACGCATTCTAATCACAGACCCTGTGTTTAATTAGCCCCGACAAATTTTTGGGTTGAAAAAAAAAATTAATTTATAAGTAGCCTAGCCTAGATACTCCTTCTTGCAAGAGAATAAACTATTTAAAAACATAACCTGTTTACCACCTCAAGTAAATTAATCTATCCTATTCCCAGTCAGATGTGTCTGCGTAAAGTCTCTCACTTGTATTCATTTTACTCTGAAATAGCTTGAATGGAACTTTAGACATTTGGGGATAAGCAGCAAAGCAGTCAGTTAGCTATTTTAAGCTATAATAAACTGCGTATTTTGTTTTAGGTGAAGCATTATGAAATAATGTTCATGGAAAATAAAGCATGGAAATAATTTTGGCATTTTCATTTTCCGTCTGGGCTAAGCCCCGGATGTTTATGAAACCTAGAAACACCCCTGATTCTAACAATTTAAAAAAAACGACATTAGATAATTTTCATGAATAGTAAATAAGTCAGACAGAATCATATCATACATGACTCGCCAGGGGACGCCACTGGCAAGCACCTGCCCCAGGATCTGTGCTTGTCAATTTCCTGAAAGGAAAGCCAAGGTACCAAAGAAGCAAGTGTCCAGCGCCTCCCAGTGGCTTCCCCCCGTCATACCAACACCACAAGGAGAAGACGTTGGTATTCAGTATCCACCAGGAATAAATTCATAAATCAAAGGAGAGTTTGGAATACCAGCTTATACTGATTAGTTCAAACATGTGTAAACAAAGCAATTTTTACTTTATTAAAACATTAAATTGAAATACATAACAATAATCAATATCTGATATACACGTATTAAATCCAGGCTATGCTCCTAAGAAGGTTAAAGGCATGAAATGATGGCTTTAAGTTTGAACTCATTCATATTTGGACACGGTATAAAGTTGAAAGGTCTCAAACTATGTGGCAGCTCTCTGTTTTTTCAACATCATCAAACCATATAGGAGAAGACTACAGGAGGTAGCGCTACACGAAACGGATTTCTAGACCTACTGGACTGTCCAGGGGTCTCAGGATCGACCAAGTAACACATTTCGGTAACAGCTGGCTCCCCTTTGCCTTCGAGATGAAACATAGTTTCCACACACCGCCTCTCCTCTGGAGGCTTAGAGGAACATGCGCTCCTTGCTGTGGGAGAACTTTGTGTTCAACTCCTGAGATTTCTTCAGCAGGCGTTCTTTCTGTGCCTCGTCGAAGCGGTTCACCTGCAGGTCTGCGTCGCGGTCAAATGCCTTCCTCTCCACCGGCTCCTTGACCTTCGTCAGGGCCTCTTTCTTCTGCTTCTTGGAGTGTAAAGTCATCAGAGACTCGCTGCGCTTCTTGTCCTAACAAAAGAAAACATCATTATTAATATTTTTTATTATTGATTAAATTTGTTATTCCTATGGTGGAAATGAGGCTTTAACTGCAGCAAACACCAAGTACACTCACATTGTACTTGGAAACTTTTTCCGCCATCTCCAGGTCTTTGCGGGACATTTTTGGCGCGTCTTCTTTCACCTTTTCCTTTCCTTCGAGGCGCTCCTATTAGACAGGTCAATAAAAGGAGAGACTTGAATGAACACACAAAACACATCCTTCTCTCTGGTCAGAGAAGGGAGGAGGGGGGCTCGTGTTCAGAGAGCGTTGGTTGTGGGCTAATGCTGTTAGAGAGGGGATGGGCAATTGGTTAGAGGGGGTTAGTTATAAGCTAGTGTCGTGGATACATGTTAGGCCCCGTCCACACAAAGCCGATTTTTTTGTTGAAACCGCATAAGTCTTGTGCGTTTCGGCCGACCGTCCAGACGGCGCCGGCGAATCCGGTGCCCGAAACCGCACATTTCTGAAACCACCCTTGGAGGTGGTTTCAAATCAATCCGGACCTATGCGGTTTTGTGTTAGGATTGGTGTGGACGCCTGAAACGCAAATTATGACGTCATTAGCCCCCCACCAGCTGGGGGCCATCAGCGTTGCGTTTAATTTTTCTTAATTATTTTATTTCTATTCTTTTTGTAGCTTTAAATAAAGCCCCTTGACACATTTAATTACTAACTACATTAAAAAGTATTTCTGCTCAATTTAAAAGGTTGAATCTCCTCGTGACTGAATGTTTGTATACAGCGTGCAGGCTGTATGCGCGCAGGCTTGATGCCCTCCACTTTTTTCTGTGGAGAACCAGCGCCTTGAATATGTACTACAGCGTTTCTACAGCTCGATGCAGATTCGCAATGACTCCGTCTTTACAGGGATATTCCTGAACCGCATAAAACGAAGGCTCCGTGTGGACGGGGCCCGAGAGAAGGAGAGAGGGCTAGGTGTGGCTTTCTACCTGTTAGAGGGGGCAAGTTCCTACCTGTTGGAGGGTGTAAGTTTCTAGCGTTAGAGGCGGGTGGGTTGCTACCTGTTAGAGGGGGCAAGGTGTAAGTTTCTAGCGTTAGAGGCGGGTGGGTTGCTACCTGTAGCTTGCGCTCTCGTTCGGCGGGGGTGTCAGTCCACATGGAGCGGTCCTTGTTCTCAGGACCGGCCTTCTTCTTGAAGGTCCTCGCCGCGAGGCCGAGGCCGATGTGCTGCAACTCTGGAGGGAGCTCTGTCATCCACGTCTCCCTGGCAACCACCTCAGGGGCTTCCTGTGGCCATGTGGACAACAGACACACAGATTATTTTCTGTATAATTTGTTGTTTATCACCATGCAGTACTTTCTGTTGTGACTACTATAATGCAAGCTCTGTGAATGAAGATGCTTGTTGAACTGAGTTGTCTCCGAACATTGCACCCTGGAATCCTTCCAGGTGTACCAAAGAACTGCAATCAACCTCTTATTCAGTCAGCCAGTCATCTAGTTCTTGTATGCGTGTTGCGGGAGGCCATGGCTCTCTCAACACGTTTTAAGTAAGTGTGTGTGTGCATATTGGTGCGTGTGTGTGCATTAATGTCTGTGATCTCATTGTCAGTTAATTGGAGTCTCCAAAGCCAGCCCCTCTTCCGGTGTGTAGAGGACCGCGGATAATCAAGACAGCCACAGTACGAGGTAACACACACGTTGCCTTGTGACAACAAGGAAATTACAGACAAATGTTTTGATCTAAAAGTATACATCTTATAATAGGCAGTTTTGTGTATGAGGAAAGGAAGTGGTCAGGAGGAGGACATGTGGTCTTCAGGAAGAAACAAGATGGGGTCAGGAAGAGGACAGGTTGTGATCAGGAAGAGACAGGATGGGTTAAGGAATAGGACCGGAAGTGGTCAGGAAGAGACAGGATGTGGTCAAGAGAGCTGGTTGGTGTGCGGGTGAAAGGAGGTGACAGCAGGTTCATTAGAGGTTTAAGCCGTAGAAATAAAGAGAACCAATAATAAACAGACTCACATTTCCAGTCAGCTTGTCCTTCATCTTCTGAGCCCGACGCTCAATGTCCCGAAGAACGGAATCGTCCACGGGCCCTCGAGCCGGCATGGGGCCGATCACGTCCTCTTCCTCCTCACCGCTCGACCGCTCGGCTGTGTAGCCCGGAGGAAGAGCGGGTCCCGGGATCCCGTCGTCACTGTCTCCATCATCTTCGTCGTCCGAAGCTGCCCGGCGAAACCCTGGTGGTAGGGCAGGACCTAGTACAGATGGCCTGAACACACACACACACACACACACACACACACACACACACACACACACCACACACCACACACACACACACACACACACACACACACACACACACACACACACACACACACACACACACACACAATAAGTAATCATTATTTATCTCTTCAATCTTCAATTATGGAATCAATTAGAATCGATTCCATAATTTCTTCTTTCAAGTCAACCATTTTATTCACCATTTTTATCATTGTTTTCACCTCATTTACATAACATCATTATCATGCATTCATATTATGTGAATAAATCAACTTGAAAGTCACTCTTTCCATGTCTAGGTCTCCATGTTTCAACCACTAAACATAAACCATGTTTCACGTTTCAACTCCTTAACTTAAAACAATAACCATCCATGTTTCAAGTCTGAACTCCTCAAACTATGACAGCAACTATTAATGTTTCATGTTTTAACTCTTAAACTTAACATACCCGCTATCCATGTTTCATGTTTAAGCTCCTAAATGTAACAGTCACACTGTCCGAGGTTAATGTTAAAAAGGAAATGTGCAGGGTTATTTCAGCACTTTTCCAGTCACCATTGCAACCTGTAGCACTTTAGTCATGGCGTTTATCCCATACCATGTGTTTACTTGAGTGCGAGGTTAAGGAACAGAATAGTGCTCACCTCTCAGGTGAAGCCTGTTGCTTCTTAAACCCTGGGGGCAGAGCCGGTCCAAAGTATCCAGCATCGTCATCCTTGGTGTCTTTATCCAACCTGAACACATATCAATAACAGAACCATTTATCATATCATCTAACTGAACATTACACCAGTTTTCCAACTATCTAGCGGTCGTCGTGGTTGTGGAAAGTAACTAGGTATCAAACTCAATAACTTTTCGGGAGGTAATAGAATATATAACTAGTTATCAAACTAACTAGCTGTTGTGGAGGTAGAAAGGTAAAGTTAGTGTATTACTCTTCGGTAGGGTGTCTGGTCTTGGCTCTCTTCGCCACCACCTCTTCCTCACTGTCCTCTGATGAAGATGACCGTCCTCCTGGTTTATAACCCGGAGGGAGAGCTGGACCGGCGACTGAACACACAACATACAGAGCAGAACATCTTACTGTCCCCAAGGGGCCTTCTGGTGTGCATACAGTTGTCAGCCTGGGAGGGACACACATGTAACATGCATAGTAACAACAATTAACATGTTAAATATAGTATCCACATTTCCCAGGCTTCAGTGTTCCACATTTGTACAAGTGGAAATAATTCCATAAGAATTACCAATACCTCCACAAAGGGGGTTGCCCAAAGCTCAAATGCTCTGGGTTAAATCCCCAATGTCCCTGTATATAGACTTACATGTCTAAGCTGAACTCTTAACCCTACTCTGTCTACACTCGCTCTTTAGGGTTAGGGTTAGGGCTAGACATCGTGTTTCTGCTAAATTGGTCCATAGTTAAAAATGACTTACAATCATCATCATCACTTTCGGAGTCTTCGTCGCGGGTCTTCCTCGGTGGCAGGGCGGGACCGATGACGCCACGACTAGACATATTGGTTTATGATTTCTGACCAAAACGAAGCTAAAATTTAATGTAAAACGTGTAAGTGAGAAGTGTGAATTTTAAAAAACATAAGGAGAACAAAAAGCATTTGAACCCGTAGCCTACCGGAAGTAAACATAAGACCATACATCCAATCAGTGCTCAGATATGGACCACGTGGTCATCTCTGCGGAAGTGTTGTGTGTGTTGTTTTCCTCTGCCACCACCACCATGCCATCATCACCATCCTTCAAGCAGCAGCTACAGACAGTTTGATTTGATACCTTTAGAACTTATTGGTAGATGAAGACCTATAAGTTAATCTAAACACATGAGTCCTGTGATTATTAAAGTGTGATCTTTGAGATGGGGAAGAAAGACAAAGCAGACCGGGGTGGTGAGTAACTCATGGCGCAGATAAGCTTTAAATATCAATATCTAAGGTTATATAAAATACAAATGTAATAGAACATGAATCATCACTTAATATAATGGCTTATCAGATTGAAGCTTTTCACCATCCAGATTTAGCTCTATGTTAAACTAACTGTTCTGGATTTAACATAATATAAGTTAAAACTGCTGTGACGCCATCTACGCAGCACTTTTCTCTCTGTTAGTCGTCACTACTCTTTCGTATGTTTCAGTTATTCCCAGCCCCTCCTGTAAGTCACTAAGAATAAAAGCGTCGTTCGTCAGAATGTTATTTGAGTTATCTCTTCCTCTCCTTCCCCAGAGAAGCGTTCCAAGAAACGTTCCTACGAGGAAGAGGATGATGATGAAGAGGTTGGGGGAGCGGATTCCCAGGAGATCCCTGCAGCTGCGGGGAAGCATGTGGAGGAGTCCACCACTAAGCTGGATGAGTACGGAGCTAAGGACTACCGTTCCCAGATGCTACTGAAGAACGACCACTCCTCACGACCGCTATGGGTGGTAAGGACCTGCAGCCTACGTCCTTATGGTTATTATAGTGCTTCTTTAGTTGGTTCGTGCGCAATTCATGGATGGAGTAGGTCAAGTGTTTCAGAGCTAGTTGTGCATGTGTGACTTTTGATATGACAAATAATAGTTGAACACACAGTTAGAGAATCTCTGAAAATACTGTTACAATACCAATGCCAACCAACACTTTCATGTGACCCCCAAATTCTGTCATCGCCTCGCCAGATCCCCCCCTCTGTCCACATACTGCTGCTGACAAATCTCGTTAAGATACTCATTCCATGTCAGCCTATGAAGTGGTGTAGCCACCCTGTTTTGTAAGTAATGCAACAGCGGGTGTATCAAATTTCTAAGTGCCTTCTAAGTCCTCCACAACACTGCCGATCAACAAAGTGCATTTCAGATGACTAGAGCTAGATCAGCAATTGTTTGTAGGGAGATCCATCCAGAAAGCCCAGGGTTTGTGTTAAACCTGTCCTCCCAACCTCCCATCCCAGGCCCCAGATGGTCACATCTTCCTGGAGGCCTTCTCTCCCGTTTATAAATACGCCCAGGACTTCCTGGTGGCCATCGCTGAGCCGGTGTGCCGGCCCGTCCACGAACACGAGTACAAGCTGACGGCCTACTCACTGTACGCCGCTGTCAGTGTCGGCCTGCAGACCTCCGACATCGTGGAGTACCTGCAGAAACTCAGCAAGACCTCCGTACCCGACGGTATCATTCAGTTCATCAAGGTAATTTGAGGCAACTAGAATCAACATGTAACCAATAGTAGAGTGAACTAGCTTTAGCTAAAATAGTTACCACAAATTTTGACTAAAACTAACCGAGTGGAGTGGAGTGGAGTGGAGTGGAGTGGAGTGGAGTGGAGTGGAGTGGAGTGGAGTGGAGTGGAGTGGGGTGTGGGTGTGGGTGTGTGTGCGCGCAAGTGTGAATATATAAATAAATACTATGAATTATTTTATACATATGTAATGTTTGTTGCTATGTATATTTGTACGCATGTATATTTGTACAAACATATTTACTGTATAGATTATGTACAGATATAATGATGTCATCACCTTCCTTCTATTCCTCAGCTCTGCACTGTGAGCTACGGAAAAGTCAAGATGGTTCTCAAACACAACAGGTATAATATTATAGTACTGCTGACCTGTACTACTACAGGCATAATATTAAAACTAATATACTAACTATTTACCACTAAATAACTACCCACCTTTCTATCTAACTGACTATATCCACCTCTCTAACCAACTAATCAATTTATTATATCTTAAACTAAATGACTACCCAGTACCCACTTCTCTATCTAACTAACCAACCAACCTACCGCCTCTCCATCTTATTAACTAATCCCTCTCCTCTACCACCTAACTGGCCTGTCTCTCTCTCTGCCTCTCCGACCTGCTCCCTCCCCGTGTGGCTGCTCAGGTACTTTGTTGAGAGTGCGTTTCCCGAGGTGATCCAGAACCTCCTGCAGGACTCGGTCATCAGAGACTGTCGCCTGCGCACCGCCGACGGAGCGGACACGGAGCTCATCACAGAGGTCATCAGCAGCAAGTCAGCGGTAGGTCAACCCTTCCTCCTATCGACCCTACCTACAACCAACCTCCTAGCCTCTAGCGCCTAGCCCCTACCTCCTAAACCCTGTCTCCTTGTCCCCAAGCTCCTAGCCCCTACCGTTTCTTGTTGTCTCTCCTCTTTGTAGATCCCCTACTCTCTTTTTATCAGTAGATCTCTAACTATCTCTCCTCACAGCAGATCTATATCAATTTCTCCTCTAGGTAGCTCTAAGTATCTTGTCTCTGTAGATCTCTTGCTATCTTCTCTTAGTAGATCTATAACTATCTTGTCTCTCAGTAGATATCTTACTATCTTGTCTCTCAGTATATATCTTACTATCTTGTCTCTCAGTAGATATCTAACTCTGCCAATATCTTGTCTAATTAGATCTCTAGCCATCTCTCCTCTCAGTATACCTCTAACTATCTATCCTCTGTAGATCTCAGTAGATCTCTGACTGTCTCTCCTCTCAGTATACCTCTAAGTATCTATCCTCTCTGTAGATCTCAGTACATCTCTGACTGTCTCTCCTCTCAGTATACCTCTAACTATCTATCCTCTCTGTAGATCTCAGTACATCTCTCACTGTCTCTCCTCTCAGTATTCCTCTGTAGATCTCAGTACATCTCTGACTGTCTCTCCTCTGTAGATCTCAGTACGTCTCTGACTGTCTCTCTTCTCTAGATCGCCAGGGCTGTGCAGGAGAAGGCAGGATCAGCGGCGACCTCAACCGCCGCGGCGGGAGAAGGAAGCTCTTCCACCGCGCTGGTTCCCGAGGACATCTTCAGCTACTACGAGCAGATGGACAAGGAGGAAGAGGAGGAGGAGGAGACACAGACCGTGTCCTTTGAGATACGACAGGTCAATATTTCAGCATTAATGTTCTTGAAAATACTTTGTACTATTATAACACATTTAATATGAGTTTTAACTGTGTGTGTGTGTGTGTGTGTGTGTGTGTGTGTGTGTGTGTGTGTGTGTGTGTGTGTGTGTGTGTGTGTGTGTGTGTGTGTGTGTGTGTGTGTGTGTGTGTGTGTGTGTGTGTGTGTGTGTTCGTCCGGCCCACCCATCCGTCCTGCTCCAGGAGATGATCGAGGAGGTTCAAAAACGCTGCATCCAGCTGGAGTACCCCCTGCTGGCAGAGTATGACTTCCGCAACGACACGGTGAACCCCGACATCAACATGGACCTCAAGCCCACGGCCGTGCTCCGGCCGTACCAGGAGAAGAGCCTCCGGAAGATGTTCGGGAACGGACGCGCTCGCTCCGGCGTCATCGTGCTGCCCTGTGGTACGGATTACGCTTCATCTGCCTTTTTGGAATATAAGAGTATTAATGTGTACGTATAAATAAGATATTTTATAATCTTGGAGTTCAATCCAAAGGAAAACCCTGTTCGGGAAAACTCAAAAGTCCTTTGGTAGAACTTTCTCCTGATATAATTGTTGGTAAAGCGGGCATTTCTGTGTCTGTGTGTATGTTGTACTGTGGATTTGTGTGCGTGTGTTGTGCGTCTTTTTGTATCTGTGTGTGTGTTGTACTGTGTGTGTGTGTGTGTGTGTGTGTGTGTGTGTGTGTGTGTGTGTGTGTGTGTGTGTGTGTGTGTGTGTGTGTGTGTGTGTGTTGCGTCTCTGTTTGTGTGTATGTGGGTGCAGGTGCGGGGAAGTCTCTGGTGGGCGTGACGGCAGCCTGCACGGTGAGGAAGCGCTGCCTGGTGCTGGGTAACTCGTCGGTGTCGGTGGAGCAGTGGAAGGCCCAGTTCAAGATGTGGTCCACCATCGACGACTCCCAGATCTGCCGCTTCACGTCGGACGCCAAGGACAAGCCCATCGGCTGCTCGGTGGCCATCAGCACCTACTCCATGCTGGGCCACACCACCAAGAGGTCCTGGGAGGCCGAGCGCGTCATGGAGTGGATGAGGGGCCAGGAGTGGGGCCTGATTATACTGGATGAGGTGCACACCATACCTGGTGAGAGGACAACTTGGTTTCTACATGCTGATAGTGTCGACTAGGGCTGCACGATTATTGCCAAAATGATTATCATGATTATTTTGATCAATATTGATCATATCACGATTATTTACCATGATTATTCATTGGAAAAAAAAAAATCTTTCGAATTTATACCACCCCCTAGTGGTAGGAGCCGCACACTGTGTACAGAGAGCGCTTGGTTTGCTTTGCAGCGGAGGTAGAGCACATACCTGCTGGCTCGTTTCAGTGCTTCGTGCCGCTGTGTGCAGAATGGACTCACGCAGTCGCAGACAGGTGTACAGAGAGCGCTTGGTTTGCTTTGCAGCGGAGGTAGAGCACATACTGCATGGGCGGGGCTCGTTTCTTTTTTGTTTTTCTTTTTTTTGCGGATGCATTACTTGCAAAATATATCGCGAGAACACTATGCGTCATCGTGGGAAGCCAATATCGTCATCGCGATAAAAATTCGTCCCAACTTTATTCATACACTTGTTGCTGTCGGCCCAACTTTATTTACACACTCTGTTGCTGCTGGCCCAACTTTATTTACACACTCATGATTGTCTGCCCAACTTTATTTACTGTCTCTGATACTGTCGGCCCAACTTTATTTACACACTCTTTTGCTTTCGGCCCAACTTTATTTACACACTTCTTTACTGTCGCCCCAACGTTATTTACACACTCTGATACTATTGGTTTTACTTATATTTTGCTTCTCTCGGTCCCACTTTATGCATACATTTCGTTGCTGCAAAGCTGAAAGCCCTCCAGGCCGAGGCTACAGAGAGCCTGGCCCTGGAACCAGAGTCTGAGGGCCAGAGTTACATAGGCTGTATCTCTAAAGATAAGCTCATTCATGAGTGCAAGACGGAGGTTTGAGAAGTAGATTTAACAGAATTTATTTATACATTGGCAAGTTATCAGTCCTCTTTTGGATGCGGAGATGAATGTTTAGCCATATCAAGCTTTTCGAGTGTCGGCCTGTAGAGTTTCACAGTAGAGACCCGTTCCACTTAACACACCTCTACTGACCCCCCACCCCAGCGGCATGTTTGGACAAAATACAATTAAGGCAAACGAAAGTGAAGCGCAACTGTATTTATCTAAAGTCTGCTTTGTGAGACCGCCCTTCCTCTTTATTCACACACTGTGAATTGTAGTTTATCCTCCAAAATCTTAACTAAAATTACATTTTTTATTTATACACAAAAGGAGATGTACATTTGTCGACTTTTAAAAATGACGATAACTGATGAATAAATAGGTGTAATATTAATATTGTGATATTAACATTATGAATATATTTGAACTAACATTCACTATACACGTGGCCTCCCCACAGCCAAGATGTTCCGGCGGGTTCTGACCATCGTCCAGGCCCACTGTAAGCTGGGTCTCACCGCCACGCTGGTCCGGGAGGACGACAAGATCGTGGACCTGAACTTCCTGATCGGACCCAAGCTGTTCGAGGCCAACTGGATGGAGCTGCAGAACAACGGATACATCGCCAAGGTCCAGTGTGCTGAGGTAGGGCTCGGAGGCCACTAGGGCCGCCATGGTCCACTAGGGGGCACTAGGGGCCACCGGTATCCACTAGGGGGCACTATGATCCACTAGGGTTTCCCAGGGTCAACTATGGCTACAGGTTCCACTAGGGGCCACTAGGGCCACCATGGTCCACCAGGGGCCACTAGGGGGCACTATGATCCACTAGGGTTTCCCAGGGTCAACTATGGCTACAGGTTCCACTAGGGGCCAGTAGGGCCACCATCGTCCACCAGGGGCCACTAGGGGCCAGTAGGGCCACCAGGGGCCACAAGGGGGCACTATGATCCACTAGGGGCCACCAGGGTCCAATATGTTTCACCAGGATTGAATGGAGGCCACCAGGGTCACTTATGGGTCACCAGGTTACACCAGGGTCGACTGGGATCCACTACGGGCCCCCAGAGACCACCGGTGTCCACTAAGGAAACTAGGAGCCATCAGGAGTCTACCAGAAGGCCAAAACCGAAGAATAAACCTAGGCTGAGCGGGGGGCTAGGGTAAACTAGGGGCTAGGGGGGGCTAGAGTAAAATAGGGGGCTAGGGGGGGAGTCTTAGGGTATACTATTGAAAGGGCAATAAGAGTCCAAGGGTGAGGATAAAGGAGAGAGGTCTAAGGTCATCATGGTATTAAGGGCACCGCCTCGAAAAAGCCTAGGTGTGGATGTCCCATGTGCTCGCAGAATTCGTACCGGGAGTAACGTCCGCCAATCAAGACCAAGAAAGAGGATCCTCCTCTACACCATGAAAACCACCACAAGTATCGCAGACTGTGCCAGTTTCCGTCATCGCTTCCACGTAGCGCCGCAACGACTAAGATCTCATTGTATGTTTGCCGACAACGTGTTCGCCCCTCTACAAGGAGTAGCGCCATGCATCAGCCTACAAGTAGATCTGGAAGGCCATGGCGACCACGGAGAGGTTCATGTAAGGCTTAATTAATTGAATATCGATTTCGATTTTTGGGTCAAACGATCTTAAAACTAATATAATCGAGTTGAAACACTATATACAGTGAAGAAAACAAGTATTTGAACACCCTGCTATTTTGCAAGTTCTCCCACTTAGAAATCATGGAGGGGTCTGAAATTTTCATGGTAGGTGCATGTCCACTGTGTGAGAGATAATCTAAAAAGAGAAATCCAGAAATCACAATCTTTTTTAACAATTTATTCGTGTGATACAGCTGAAAATAAGTACCGGTATTTGAACACCTGTCTATCAGCTAGAATTTTGACCCTCAAAGACCTGTTACTGCCCGTTCACACCGGACGCCGAAGCGCCGCGAAGCGGATCGGCCGCGAATTCGCGCGCGAGCCGCGTCCCTCTCGTTCACACCAGACGCCGACTTTCTCTGCGCCGGTCGCAAGCGCCTCTGCTCCAGCTGTTGTTTCAGAGCTGGTTTTTTTACATCATGGGTAAGTAAATAACTTCATATATTTATAACGCCATGTTTTCCTGACTGTACCAAACATTTTGACACCCACCTCCCCCACCCCCTGCAGCCAGCCCACTCCGTGTGTGTGTGTGTGTGTGTGTGTGTGTGTGTGTGTGTGTGTGTGTGTGTGTGTGTGTGTGTGTGTGTGTGTGTGTGTGTGTGTGTGTGTGTGTGTGTGTGTGTGTGTGTGTGTGTGTGTGTGTGTGTGTGTGTTTTTTCTCCTTCTCTCAGATCTCTGTTATATATAAATATATATATATATATATATATATATAGTATGGAAACGAGCACCAAAATATTTATCTCATTTGTCAATCGCTGTATTTTATTTAGAAAAGTTTATTTTCTGAGAAATTGACCGGAATCTCTCAGGTTGTTTCATACGTGAACTCCTGCCAAGGATGACGCGATCGCTTCGGGCAGCTGCGCGGGCACAAAATAGAACACAGTACGCCGACCACGATGCGCTGCAACGGCGGCGAAGCGATCGCGGCGCTCTGTTGCGGCGCGTCGCGCGGCCGTGTGAACGACAGAACCAGTTAACCATGGGCGCCGAATTAGGACGCGGTCTCCGTTCGCGCGGCTATTCGCGGCGCTTTCGGCGTCCGGTGGTGATATCGGGCAGTTAGATTAGTCCGCCTTTAATAAGTCCACTCCCGCACTCCACTGTATTATCCTGATCAGATGCAGGCGCTGTGTTGAGGTGTTTAGCTGCATAAAGACACCTTGTACCACCGGCCATACAAATAGTACGACCCAAACATTTAGCACGGCTAAGAGCAAAGAGCTGTCCAAAGACACCAGAGACCAAATTGTACACAACTCCACAAGGCTGGAAAGGGCTAGGGAGAAATTGCCAAGGACAGCTTGGTGAAAAAAGGTCCACTGTCCGGAGCAATCATTAGAAAATGGAAGAAGCTAAACATGACGTCCAAGTCTCAAATCGGAGTAGGGCGCACATGCAGAGATACCTCGGGGGTCTCACATGATTGCTAAGAAACGGTGAGGAATCCAGCTCAGAACTACACGGGGCGGACTTGGTCAATGATCTGAACCAGCTGGACCACGTGTTCCACGTCACTTGTTTGGTAATAACATTCTGACGATCATGTTGTGTAGAAATCAATGCACGGCAAACGGAAGGTGTCCGCCCTGCTTAAACCAGCCACATGTAAAGGCCCGTCTTAAGTTTGCCAATGACTCATTTGGGATGATCCAGAGTTCATGGGAGAAAGTTTTGTCTATGGTCAGCAGAATGAGAGCAAAATGGGACCTGTTTGGTCATTAAATTCACATAAGCGTGTTTGGAGGAAGAAGAATGATGCGTACCATCCCAAGAACACCATCCTACTGTGAGCCATGGGGAGTGGTAGCATCATGCCTTGGGGGGTGATTATTTCTGCTCATGAAGATAGACGACTGTCTTTGTATTAAGGAGAGGGATGAACTGCAAGGCCATGTATTAGTGAGATTTTGGGGAACAACTCTTTCCTCTGCTGTCAGAATTCATTGAAGATGAGTGCCGTGGCCTGAAATCTTCCAACACTGACAATGACACGAAGCACAGGCACAGCCAGGAAAAACCAAGGAGTGGGGTTCGCAAGAAGCAATATCAAGGTTACTGGAGTGCCTCTAGCCAGTGTCCAGAACCCTAAATTCCAATTGAAAATCATTTGGAGGGTGAGCTGAAACTTCTGTTTCTCAGCGACAGCCCAGAGACCTGACTGATCTAGAGAGATCTGTTTGGAGGAGTTGGGCCAAAATCCTCCTGCAGTCTGTGCCAACCTGGGTGAAGAACTACAGGACAAGTGTTGACACTCTGTAGATTTGCAAAACAAGGCTATCTCACTATACCAAATATTAACCTTGGGTGTTCAAAATACTTATCAGCTGTATCACACAAATAAATTTTAAAAAAATTATCGGATTGGGTGATTTCTGGATTTTTCTTTTTAGATTATGCTCTCACACAGTGGACAATGCACCTAACCATGACATGTTCAGGCCGCCCTCCATGACTTCGCAAGGTAAGGAATTTAATAATAATTTACACTGTGCAAGAATAGCACGGGGTGTCAAACCAAGCTTATTTCTTCACTGTTATAGTATATTATTGTTATGATATTCATTTTTTTATTCATTACTTTGGTTTTTATAGAAATCGGCGAGGGCAGCTGGATAGCATTTTGTACATTCATTTTCGACTGAAACGTTTGCCTACTGTGATTTTTTGTGGAAATGTTCAAGGTTCCCAGTTTGCAAAGTGTTCTTTTGGAGAGTACATGCTGCATCGATGCATTACCGTTTCAACTCAAAGAATAATCTTTTGAGATTATCGAGATTTCAATCTCGGGCTTCCTGCCTTGTAGGGCCCCGGCCCCCCGAGCAGCAGTACAGTGTGTGTGAGCCTTCTTGTCACTCTTCCCCCCCCGCCCGCGCGCCCCCCCCCCAGGCCGCCCCCGCTAGATACTTACATCTCGACAGGCCCTACCATCTCAGGGGAGCGCATGCACAGATCCTCGGACAAGCCAGACTTATCCAACAACAACCGCGGAAGACAACCCATCTTCATCCTGAAGGTGATGCCCTCTGCTTCGCTGTTGAGACGTCCGGCTGCCTGCGTCCGCCTGACCAGGTCGTCCACAGAACTGCCCCCTGCTTGGGCCTCGTGGTTGCTGGTCTTGAGTGGTACTAGCCCTGTGCCGCCGCGACCCAGGTAGGAGACACGTCTTGGCCGCTCCGGAGGCCAACGTGCTGATCCTAGATCTCTCCACAGCGGGCGGCTATTTCCCTAGCAGAGGCGGGCAAGGAGGCCGCAGAGGTTGGGGCGCCCCCCGCGTGCCTGGCAGAGCCAAGAAAGGTGACTCCGACTTCGGGTGTGAGCGGTGGGGGGTGGTGTGCTGTGTGTGTGTGTGTGTGTGTGTGTGTGTGTGTGTGTGTGTGTGTGGTGTTGTGGTGTTGTGTGTGTGTGTGTGTGTGTGTGTGCTGTGTGTGTGTACGTAAACCCGATACGTTTGTGGTGTGTGTGTACTTAACAGAGAATACATGTGTGCTATGCTATGTATGTGTGTGTCTGTACTGATGCGATATCAAGTTCTGAAATTTTTTTTTTTGTGTATTTTGCCTTTTGGCTTAATGCTAGCCTAGCCACTCACACCGAACGAATTTTAAGATTATGGAGGTTATAGTTAATCGGCTATTCTGATTACTCTAGCCAGAACGAGTAGCCTTCATACTCTGGGATTATAATCGGTCTATTTATTGTGTATGAAACAAAATGGGGGGAAAATCGTGATTTGCTTGAATTGCGTCCATTATGTTTCAGAAAACCCGAGTAGACTTTCATGGCACAAGTGTGGCTCATGGCTCAGTTTATACAAGTAGCTTTTTTGACGGTTGAAGACGATAACCCATGGTTTCGGGGGTGAGACACTTTTTAAAAATCGCTCACCCTTATTCCAGCAGCGCATGCTCGTTGCTTTGTCTGACCCTTCGGTGCGGTGTTCTCCTGCTCGTGCGTAGTGCATGGTGGCGGAGGAGTACAATACGCCTATTGCTATCTCCTGGGGTGTCGGCAGTGGGAAAACAACCAGGGAGATGGCCTACTTCGTCGCGGCATGCGAAAGTAGACATAGAGGGTTCTGTCGACCAGGGGTTTTACAGCTTAAAAGGTCAGATACTGGGCGCCCTGGCGCTGAAACCCTGACTTGTACCCTAGCCCATGACCCCTAACCTTAACCGGTGTGTGTTGTGTCTTGTCGTGCGTGTGCGTGGCAGGTGATCCTAAATGGCGGGCATGGAGGAGGACGACCTGATGTTCTCCAGCGCGGGAGGAGCAGGCAGCTGTGCTGCAGAAGGTGATACGCGCGCCTCGGCCTGCGACGCTGGAGGAGGAGTGGTGCGGGGGAGATGGGGGCCGCCACGGTGAGATCAGACAAGAGTCCTTTGCTAGTCCCCAGTGGGGGAAACCTTTGAGGGGTACGGCAGCAAAGAGGATGGTGCAAATAACAGCTGACCGAGTATGCAAAGAATACAAAATACATGAGAAAAATACACAAATGGAACCGGTACAGCAGTGGTTTGCACTTGTGCTATGTATTGGCACTGGTGGTGTGTGCGTGTGCGTTTGTGTGTGTCCGCAAGAAGCAGTGCTGATTGTTATAATAACGTTATGTTAAAGCATGTCACATATTACTATTTTACTGTAACAGTAATTATTATACACACACACACGACACTTATATAACGTAACATAATCAATAATTTGAAACATTGTTTTTTGTTAATTATATTCAAATATATTATTAACATTCTTCTTAAAATAAATAATAAATAAATATCTAGCAATAATGCACATAATTTATATAACATTATATACAACCACTAAATATGATGCCAATATAAATAAATAGCCGCAACTATATAGATAGAAATATGAAATTATGCCTGTATAGTAACCATTTCAATGTAATGTAATGATTTCGGTGACTATTTTAATGTTCATAATTAATGTCTCATGAATAACGACACTGGATTTACTTAGTGAGCACTAGGAGTGCCCTCTTACCAGGTATTTCAGCCTTGTTTTCAGCACATTTCGGTGATTGTTTTTCTTTGCTCAGTTCTCGCGGCGACCGGGCACCAATGAGCTTCCAATGTCTGGGGCGGGATGACGCCGTCTACATGGAGTACCACACAGCCGGGGCCGCTCGGGCCCGGCCGCCTCTCTGCCAAGGGATGCCACCGCGCTCTTCAAGGCTTCCCGCAAGTAGAAAAAGCGCCCTCTGGTGGTCGAGAATCCGGGAACTAAAGGCCAGTCCCAGGCCAGGCAGGGAGAACCTGGTTGAAAGCTACTTGATACTGTGGAGTAGATCCATAGTTTTTTCCTGCCATACAGGCTTTGCACTGAAGCAGAGAGAAGTCTGGTTTGAAAGGAATCTTAGGGGGACACATTTTGTTTTAGGGAATCCTTAAAAATAGGCCAAAGTTTTGGAACCGGTTTCAATGATGTTCTTTAAAGAGCAGAACCGATCATTTTATTTGCCCAAAGTGTAAATCCAGTATCTTGGGTAGGAAATATGACTTGTTGTTTGATTTGTGCATTATGGAAGTTTTATAACAAAGTTTAAATATGTTTGGGTTGTGAATGATACATTTAAACGTTTCGCAAGTCAGACAGTTGTTATAACTCCACCTATTAAATGAACAAAACTGGAATTAAACAACAATACTGCTTGCTTATATGTGTGAATGTCCATTCATTGTACAACTCTTTGTATTCATAGTCAGCTTTTTCTTTTATTGTACATTATTACTCATAAATACTACTTTTATTCGTAGTT
>OLKM01000269.1:365959-391930 GCA_900291075.1 Melanogrammus aeglefinus | reverse complement strand
AGCTATGTGCTTGTATATTACACTCTTTCATTCCATCTCCCCATCACTCTCACTCTATTCCACCCACAGTTTAGCTCTCTCTCTCTCTCTCTCTCTCTCTCTCTCTCTCTCTCTCTCTCTCTCTCTCTCTCTCTCCTCTCTCTCTCTCTCTCTCTCTCCTCTCTTCCTCTCTCTCTCTCTCTCTCTCTCTCTCATCTCTATGTCTCTCTCTCTCCATCTCTATCTCTCTCTCTCTCTCTCTCTCTCTCTCTCTCTCTCTCTCTCTCTCTCTCTCTCTCTCTCTCGCTCTGCTGCTTTCTGTTACTCTTGAGAGAAATACATTTACTTCAGTTTTCTTTTTACTTCTTTTTTTTTCTTTTTACTTTTTTTACTTCATTTATTTATTTCTGCCTCCTTTGTTTTCTATTTTATTCATGATTTTTTTTTACCTACTATTAGCCCCACTTACTTTTACTTATTTATTTTCTCATTTTTTAAACTAATTTCAGAACATGCTGACCATGATAAAAAGGCTTATCTCCATTATGTTTTTCTACTGCTACCCGGCCGGGGGATGGGGGGAGATGGGAGGCTGGGGGGAGACAGTGGGCCGGGATGGGGGGAGACAGCGGGCTGGAGATGGGGGGGGGCGGGGGGCTGTGGGGAATGTCCCCTGATAAGCCACTTCTCACTGTCAGACTCTGTCTCAGACCTTTCAGTTGGAGTTGACCCATGGGCACCTCCGGGACTTGTGGGTAAAAAGGCCCCCTCTCATCCAATTAACTCTTCTCTTTCAGGGCCAACTGTGCAGAGAAGGAGAGGGAGAGAGAGAGAGAGAGAGAGAGAGAGAGAGAGAGAGAGAGAGAGAGAGAGAGAGAGAGAGAGAGAGAGAGAGAGAGAGAGAGAGAGAGAGAGAGAGAGAGAGAGAGAGAGACTCCCAACCCCCTCACACACACACACACACACCACACACACACATTGCTCTTCTTTCATTTAATGTGTGGAGTCATCCATCCTATTATCTCCTGCACCACCCCAAGCATTATGTGTGTGTGTGTGTGTGTGTGTGTGTGTGTGTGTGTGTGTGTGTGTGTGTGTGTGTGTGTGTGTGTGTGTGTGTGTGTGTGTGTGTGTGTGTGTGTGTGTGTGTGTGTTTGTGTGTGTGTGTCTGTGTGTGTGTGTGTTTGTGTGTCAGTGCATGTGTGTCCGTGTGCGTGTGTGCGGGTCTTCATTCTCAGAAAACTCTCTTGCTTATCGAGTGGTTTGATAATGTCCTTAGCGTAGAGTTTCTGTTTGTGTGACACACACACAGACACACATGCAAACTCTCACACACACACACACAGACACACACACACAAACACACACACACACACACACACACACACACACACACACACACACACACACACACACACACACACACACACACACACACACACACACGAGCAGACGGTACAAGGTCCATTGGACCGATGGAGGTCACTCTATCAGGTGTCCAAATTCAACAAGACGAAGGGCATTCCAGTTAAACAGCACCACGCACACAGACACGCGCGCCCCCGCACGTACGCACGCACACACACACACACTGTATTCGTTCCTCTCAATCAAGAGTGGAGCATACCATGTGTTAGCATAAAGTGGAAGAACCACTGCAAATATTTAGATTGGATTGGGATTGCCTGCTTTTCCACTCATTTCCCTTTCCTTCCAACGTTATCTCCTCAGTCATCTCTTTGGCAAGGCAGCTTTTTTTGTTCTCTTTGTCTCACACGCAATCTCCCAGAATCTCGAACCCTCGAAGCCCATGTCGGCCATTTTGCTGTGATTGGCCAGAGAGGCCGAGTCGAGGAGAGTAGATAGAGACAACATGGACCTCATGATCATTACCCAAGTGATGAGATGGCTTCTGCAACTCAAGGCCAGAGTGTGTTGCCCCATTACATGCTGCGCAATAAGCCATGTCCCTCATCTCACTCCCTTTCTCAAATGGCTCCTTCTTGCTCCCTATCTCTCAATCCCTCTCTCTCTCTCTCTCTCTCTCTCTCTCTCTCTCTCTCTTCTCTCTCTCTCTCTCTCTCTCTCTCTCTCTCTCTCTCTCTCTCTCTCTCTCTCTCTCTCTCTCTCTCTCTCTCTCTCCTGTCTCTCTCTCCCTCTCTCTCTCTCTCTTTCTCCTCTCTCTCTTTCTCCCTCTCTCTCTTCTCTCTCTCTCTCTCTTCTCTCTCTCTCTCTCTCTCTCTCTCTCTCTCTCTCTCTCTCTCTCTCTCTCTTCTCTCTCTCTCTCTCTCTCTCTCTCTCTCTCTCTCTCTCTCTCTCTCTCTCTCTCTCTCTCTCTCTCTCTCTCTCTCTCTCTCTCTCTCTCTCTCTGCCCCCTACCACTCCTCTGTCGTCGTCCCCCGCCCCCCCTCTCCCTCTCTGCGGAGGTATTTCCAGAATGCCGCTGGCTGAGATGGATTTACGGGCTGCCCATACTTTGGTAAATACTGAAGGCAGTGGGGCCTTTGTCCTCCCCGCCTGCGATACAGAAACGGCCCCATAAAAAATGAGAAAACCAGGTTACAGCCGCCATACAGCCACGCAGACAATAAAAGGCTTTATGGGCAGATATGGGCTTGTACCATAAAGACTGGAATCTGCTGTTGGAGAGACATTAAAGGAAATGAGGCTGTAGTGGGGGGGGGGGGGGTCACAAAGACCCCCACGGTTTTTTTAAGAGCAGTCTTCCAGCCTTCTAGAGAGGATGCACACACACGCACACACACACACACACGCACACACACACACACACACACACACACACACACACACACACACACACACACACACACACACACACACACACACACACACACATTTCTGGTTTTGTGTGTGTGTGTGTGTTTGTGTGTGTGTGTATGTGGTGTGTGTTTATGTTCAAGGGGGTGCTCATGTGGGGGTCCAGCTCCCAGTAAGAAGCAGAAGGAAGTGACCCAAGAGGAAGTTGGCAGGCGCGGACAGGACGTGCCAGGGGTGGGGGTCAGTGGGATGAGCATAAACTGGGGTTAGGGAAACATGAGATAATTCCTCAGATGTTCAGATATGGTGCTTTGCTATGACGCACATACACACGAAACACACTGTGTTTGTGCCTCTTAATCTTCGTTTTTGGATTCTGAAGCACCCGCCCACTCACTCACTCATTCACTTAATCACTCACTCAATCACTCACTCACTCACACACACACGCGCAAACACATTTATCTTATTTTACCTGCTCAAGGAAATTGGGTTTGAACCCAGAACCTTTCAGTTGGGAGTCCTAGCCATTACTAGACTGTCCATCCCCTATTATCACGATGGGAAGCGTGTCTTTGTGTGTTAATATGTGTATGTGTGTGTTTGTTGTGTGTGTGTGTGTGTTTGGGTGTGTGTGTGGGTGCGTGCATGTGTTGTGTGTGGTCATTTACCTTTTGGCTCCTTCCCACCTGGTGGGTGTTTAGGCGTCCCAAGGCGTTTTTGACACCTGTGTAAAGAACGGCTTGAAAGCGTTATCAGTTGTCACTGTGCCTTCCTGTACCGTTTAACCCACGATGCCTAGCGCGTGGACCTAGCACTTCTCCCTCTGTCCGCTGAGCACCACACAACACAACACAGCACAACATGCGTTGAAGGTAGCCTCAGCGCTGATGTAACGTACATCGTCCACACGTACACTCCCTCCTGGGTTTCACCGTCTCGTAAGACTGATGAAACAGCGAGGATGTCGCTTTGTGTTGTTGTGCTGTCCTTGTGTGTTGTTGTGACACTCTTCCAGGCCCAGAGGACTATGATTCTGGGTTTGAGAATTGGAATTAGGCCTGTGTGCTGTTCAAGCTCAAACTGGAACCAGGCGGACTCGCAGCTTGTCCTGAAAATCCGCTGAATGGGTCAGTGACCCAGGCTACGTTCCAGACGTCATTAGTCTCTCTTGCTGGGAGCTTTGGCTTGTTGCTTTGTGCTGATTTTGCCATAGGCTATGACCATCGCAGGGTTAAGTAGGAGAAAACGATAGGGGGAAGAGGGGAGGCAGCGGAGATCCAAAGTGTTTCTTAAAGTGTGTGTGATCCGAGAATACAGAGGCGGGGGACAGCTGGACGCAGATGTCAGTGGACCGTTTCCAGAAAGAGCCACATATCAAACAAAAACAAAACCCTCACAGCCGCCCCGGGGAAGGGAGATGGAGGAACAGACGTGGCCATTTTTCTCAAGGTTTCCTGGTCTGGAAAAATGAAGTACATCGTATGAGTGGGTGTGAGCCTGTGTAGAAGGTTGTGTCCTTATACCTATTTGTATGTGTCTTTTAATTGCTATTTTTCTGAGAAGCATGGTTAGTTTCTAAATTAATCAAGACAAATATTACTATTGTTGTATGAGGAAACCCTCCCCCCCCCCCCCCCGAATCCCCATGATTTCATTCTAATTGAAGTGTCAGTGGTCAATGCATGTAAGGCCGTAATGGCATAACAGCCTATTGCATACTTCGATCTGAGGGACCATCATTTGGTGTGAGTGTGTATGTGTATGTCTTTGTGAGTCTTTGTGGGGGGAGAAGCCCTTTTTCTTTTTACTGCCTCCTAACGCCCCTGGGTTGTGAGGAAGGGGGGAGGGGGGGGGGTGTTTGGGTGGTGGTGGTGGTGGTTGGTGGTGGTGGTGTGGTGTGGTGGTGGTGGTGGTGGGTGGTGATGGGCGCAAGTAAAATAGTTTGACACCCTCAAGGTCCAGTCTGCAGTCTCTATACTGCCTTCACCCCATAACCCCCCCCCCCCCAACCAATCCTCCCATTACCCTCTCTCTTCTGCCTCTGCTGCCCCTTGCCCCCCCCCTCAGAAACGAACCCTCTCCCTCCCCCACTCAGGGTGGGGGAGGGAGACACTGCTGTGTATACGGTTCCCCTCCCTCCCTCCCTTCCTCCTCTGGTTTTTTACTGTTATATAACCTGGAGGAGTACAGCCAGGTTCTGCTGTGAGCGTGCTGAACCTTGATGTCACCACCACACTGGTGGATTTTCATTCAGCACCTCCTCCTCCTCCTCCCTCTCCTCCCTCTCCTCCCTCTCCTCCCTCTCCTCCCTCCCTCCCTCTCTCCCTCCCTTTGGATGTACAGTGTGGAACTAAGTCCCCTTTCTGTGGCCCCCTGCGTGGTTCATCTATCTGCCCATCTATCTTCTTCTCACACACACACACACACACCCACACACACACACACACACACACACACACACACACACACACACACACACACACACACACACACACACACACACACACACACACACACACACACACACACACACACACACACCACACACACACACACACACACACACACACACACACACACACACACACACACACACACACACACATACACACACACACACACACACAAGACTGCACACACAAACACACATACTCACTCACACAAATAGGCACACACAGACCCACACAGACACACACAAACACAAACACTTACACACACGCGTACTCTCATATCGTTCTGGCTCTGCTCCTCGCTGCAACAGAGTACTTTTCCATGTACTCTGATGTGTTTTGGTCTTTGTGGAAGGAGTACCAGGCACCTGTTATCTCTCTATCTCTCTCACACCCACACCCACACACCCACACACCCACTCTCTCTCTCTCTCTCTCTCTCTCTCTCTCTCTCTCTCTCTCTCTCTCTCTCTCTCTCTCTCTCTCTCTCTCTCTCTCTCTCTCTCTCTCTCTCTCTCTCTCTCTCTCTCTCTCTCTCTCTCTCTCTCAGTAAACCCTCCTTCGTTGCAACTATCCACCTATCTCTTAAAGCAGAGTTCCAAACACTGTGTGTTTGGTTCTGTGTGTGTGTGTGTGTGTGTGTGTGTGTGTGTGTGTGTGTGTGTGTGTGTGTGTGTGTGTGTGTGTGTGTGTGTGTGTGTGTGTGTGTGTGTTCTGTGTGTGTGTGTGTGTGTGTGTGTGTGTGTGTGTGTGTGTGTGTGTGTGTGTGTGTGTGTGTGTGTGTGTGTGTGTGTGTGTGTGTTTATGGCATATAGTTGTTGGCAAACCACTTTCCTGTCGAAACAAGGTCAGGGCTGCAGCCTTGGTCATGTGACTTGGGGCGGGGTGGGGGATTCCTGAACATCATCTGACTGTTTGCCAGCCCGGCCATAGGATGATGTCATATAACCCCTGACACCCTGTCCCACCACCATCTCCCTCTCTCTAGCGCTTCTCCTTTAAAACATATTACACGCTCTCATCCAATCAGCACGGTCAGATGGCCTGGATAAATTGCCTCTCAGTATGTGTGTGTGAGAGCGTGTGTGTGCGCGCACACGTGTGCTGTAGTACAGAATGATCAACAGTCTGCTATCTCATATCTCTCTCTCTCTCTCTCTCTCTCTCTCTCTCTCTCTCTCTCTCTCTCTCTCTCTCTCTCTCTCTCTCTCTCTCTCTCTCTCTCTCTCTCTCTCTCTCTCTCTCTCTCTCTCTCTCTCTCTGTATAACGGATGGCCCAGCCCCCACCTCTCAGGAGAGTAAACAAGGGTGGAGAAATTAGCATTTCCTGACAGCATTTACTCCGCTAATCCTCGTCAAGGAATGTGTGTGTGTGTGTGTGTGTGTGTGTGTGTGTGTGTGTGTGTGTGTGTGTGTGTGTGTGTGTGTGTGTGTGTGTGTGTGTGTGTGTGTGTGTGTGTGTGTGTGTGTGTGGCCTGTCAGTGTGGCATGGCAGGGTAGAGGGTCGGAGGTGGGTGTGTCTGTGTCTGTGTTTATGTGTGTGCGGCTATGTGTGTGTAGGGGTGGGGGGGCTATGTGTGTGTAGGGGTGGGGGGAGTCGTTGCATGGCTGTTATCAGGCAGAGTAAACAGCCCGGGACCTGCATTGAATAAGTGTCACCGTAGGACGAGAACAAGTGGCCATCAGGAACCTCCCTCTCGCCCCCTCCCCCCTTTCCAGGGCTCCCAATCCCATCTCTCCCGCTCTCTCTGTAGGCTGCTGCTCACAGATTATGAACCCCCCCCTCCCTGCCTGCTCAGGTGTGGGCTGACAGGTCACCCAGATTTCTTTCAGGGAAAGTTAAGCGCAGACAGACATGGTTGGTTCTGCCCCCAGTGGGATGAAACACCCAATTTAAGTAACATACGTTTTGATTCCTTATTTTAAATAATTCAACAGCGCCGAGGTCTATCATGCAGGTGTAATATTTCCATGGTAGCTCGTGAATGTTTAATGCAGTCTATATAGTCCGAGCGGCGGATGTACCGCCAGGAATATGAACCGCGGGTATATCCCACACGTAACAGGTCACGTGGGAGTCTGCGGAGCGCAGGTTGCGCAGACACGTCGTTGTTGTAATAAACCCCTGCCAAACGTCATTGGGAGAGCGTTGGTCCGGTAGTATGCTGATGTAGCAAAAACTTGACTTGTTTACTGCCTATTCGCTGCACTGCAAAAAAGTTAGTCTCGATTACCGGGTGAAATGTTGACTTTGATAGGCTACTTACTATCCTGCTTGTTGTGGTGGAGGGGGAGGAATGATGATGATGGGGGGGGGGGGGGGGGGGGCGGCGACGGCACTCAGCACTTGAACGAGAGAGTGTGACGGTGTTATATTGGGTGTACGAGGTGGGAAATCTTGAATGATTTCAAGTTAGAGAAGGAGGGAGAGGGGCGAATCTGAGTCAGTAGTGCGCGGGTCACTCGGAGGTGAGGCTCCCCGACTTGCCCGGAGTTCAGGAAAAGTTCAGCCGCATAACATTAGGCAAATTACCACGACAGCGAATGGGGGAATCAAAGAGTTGCGGACGATGGGAGTCCAGTTGAAAACGGGGGTCACTTTAGGGGAATGTCGTATACAAATTAACCGAGGACAGAACCAAACAGTGTACATGTATATAATTAAGCGGCGCTCCATTGTATCCACGGGCGAAGTGGCCATAGTGTTCCCCCGAATTTCTACAGACCCAATTTAACAAAACGAACGTCGATTCATTTTAGAACCCCCTTAATCCACAACTAGAGATGGAAACTCCTTTCTCAAGCAAGCCACGGCGGGCCGAATGCCTTTGAGTGGCGTCTCTTAAAGGGTTAATTGTGGGCGGAGCAAAGCATGAAGAGAGTCGGGGGGGGGGGGGGGGGGGGCAAGAGGAGACGGGCGGAGAAGGAGGAGCTTGGGCCCCCAGCTGCTGTCTCTTGTCACATTCTGCAGAACATGATAGCCGCACGGTTTGTGTGGAGAACGGTTGCAGCGGCTCTCCGAAAACACAATCACCCGGGCATGTTGAAGGCTTCGCGGAGCCGCGGGATGTTGTAGAATCACACACGGGACTCTCAAGATCGCGCCCCGGGGAAACCCGCTGTGCGTTGTCCGCTGCTGCGCGGGAGTGGAATCGATATACGGTATATCCACGTAAGCCTACCTACGGTGCTGAGACTGTCCGCCAACGGTTGAACCAGAACGGAACGGTGGTACCCCGTAACCCAGATGAGGACCCGCTGAAAACATACGGGAATCTTGTCACCGCTGTCGGCTGCCTGCCAGGGGCTCGTCCGCTGTGGTCGACCGGAGTTGGTGATCTCCTATTCGGACCCTATCGGTGGATTTATTGGAACATTTTTTTTTTGCGTGGACGCACTCTTGATATTGCCCCTTGTTTCCCAGCAAAGGCCAACGGAATGTGTTTCTGTTGAAAGTTACCGGAGTGTGTGTTTTGGTATCGTTATGCACGTTACCATTGCGAATGCCACTCTGGCATCACGTTGACAAGTAAAGGCAATTATGTTCCCCGAATTGAGTGCCGGTAGAACTATTTACATCCCTATATCAAACGCTTTTACTAGAGGTTTTTAAACCGACCCAACTCCCCACAGACGGAGGGCTACAGCCCCATATGACGTGCTCATGCGTGGATGCAGATTTACTCCTCAATTCGATTAAATGCATATTGCCTCGTTTCGCACATGCAGTGCAGGCGTGTATGGTGACGAGCTGAACACCGGAGGCGACTGTTCGTATTTCTCCTTCGCCGAACCGTCGCCCGTGGACATTTATTCAGCGGGTACGACACCAAGTCGGTCTCCGCCGCCTTGCTACGTATGATGTACGAAAGTGTGGACGTTGTGGGACTCCCGAACCCGTTTTTGATCATGGATTACTACAACCAGAGCCGAGGATGTGTGATCCCCGAAAAGGGACTGGTGCCTGGAGGCCCCCATCCTTACAGCACATCCATCCGGAACCAGCACTGGAACGGCTCGAATCACTGTAGGTGGCGTCTTCATTGCCTCGTTAACTTCATTTCACTAATTGGGGAAGTTGGCGTAAAAGCCTACCTCTCTTCCTCCCTCTCTCTCCTTTTCTCTCTGGCACACACCCCCCACACACGCACAGCTCTGTGTTGCTGTTTGCCGGGGACTTAACATTGTGTGTTTATAGAATAAGGAGATCCACTTTATGCTGGATATCTTATTTAATAGTAAAATATACATGGCTGCTAGGGTATTTTGACAGTCGCAATGCTCCAGTGAATGAAACGCCGGGAAAACCTCGACACGGCAGGCTGCTTTTCCGAGTAGAGCTTCATAACTGCATTATCTATAGTTGACCCACTTTCTGCTCGCGCTCCTCGTTTCTCCCTCACATTGCGTGCGCTCAAGTTAGATTTTTTTTTTTCAGGGAAACCTCGCAGACGACTGGGGGCTCGGTTCACTTTGATCAGCGCAGCGTTTCAGCAAGCGATGGCGTTCCCGAAATCTGCACACTAGAAGGACACAAGGTCTTTCTGCGAGCCATGCCAATGTTAATCAGATCAAACTTTCCTACTGGCATAAACCCCTTCCAATCCCGGCTGCCTCTGATAATCTGGGCAGCCCAGATCCAAACTGCCCCAAACGGGCACGTCGTCCTTCAACGAGCGAGCGGTTTGCAATGATTAGTTTTTAGTTGTGTTTTAATCTGAACTTTTTAATCGGCAATCAAACCCTGCAGTAGCCCTCTCTCCACTCCCCTCCCTATTGGTTTTGACGCGCTGTCAAAGCGAAAATGAATTTCTCAGGAGACCGTGTGATTTTCATTTCTTTTTTTCTCTAAATGATTTTTAAGCACATCGATATAGCAGGCAGGCCCACCTGACGACCGGGACGCCACGCCGGGGTGTAGTTGTCAATAGATGGGCGTGCACATAGATAATCTAATATCCGTTCGATTATCGATGTGAATGCTAATAAGAGCCGAAACAGAGGCCCTTCAACTAAAGCCAGCCATCTGCTGGCCCTGCAGTAATTCTTGGGGTTAAGCAACCATAGCACACTGGGGGGAAATTGCCCTCCATTTTTTTTGTGTTCAAAGAATTGTCACTATCCGCGCAATAAGGCTTCGTTTTATTGCAACAACAAAGTCTCGTTAGCTGTGCACGTTTTGTACCTCAAAGGAAGTCCTCGGCACAATGTCTTCCTAGTCGAGCCAGTGCTGTTGTCTTTCACAGCTGAAGGAGTGTAAAAAAAAAAAGAAGCAGAAATCTATTGGCTGTTGAGGGCAATTTCCTCATGGTCTAGGTACTATAGAAACACTTGACACAAAAGGAAATGCAGGCTGGACTCTCGGATGCTTTGCTGTAGCAATCCACAACTATAATAACAACACTCAAAAATGGTTTCTGTTTGCACTGCAGTCCTCTTATCTCATCAGTCCAAAGCTGCTTTTTTTTTTCTCTCTCTTTTTCCCTCTCTTTCTCTTGAGTTGTATGACAACAGCAAATTCCTTTGCAAGACAAACCGTAAATCAGACGGACAGACAGGGAGACAGGGTACGGGTCATCCTGGCCGTACCCTTTGGAAAGGTCACTGTTCTATAGCCCGAGTCAGGGCCTCTACAGAGCAGACACTCAGTCAACTAGATAGCATTTATCGTGGCGGCCCACCGGACTGCATTGATTCAAACCATGTGAGCTAAGCTAACGTGTGTGTGTGTGTGTGTGTGTGTGTGTGTGTGTGTGTGTGTGTGTGTGTGTGTGTGTGTGTGTGTGTGTGTGTGTGGTGGTGTGTGTTGTGTGTGTGTGTGTGTGTGTGTGTGTGTGTGTGTGTGCAGGAAAAGACCTCTGATCCCACATTGTTTTGCTCATCAGACTGGGTGGGTGTTGGGTGGGGGGGGGCTGGATGGCTTGCATTCAGCCTAACACACTTTAAATGCAATAAAAATTGTAGGCTGAGTGGAGCAAAGGGTAGGTGTGTGGGTGGCGGCGGGGGTTGTCTGTGTCACTGTCATCAACTAACACGGGGGCTTATTGGAGGTGGGGCTCCATGGGAGAAACCAGATTCCTTTATTGCGTTTTTCTTTTTGTCGGTGGGGCCAGGAGGAAAGCTGAAACCGGGAAGCTCTGTTGGGGAAAAAAAAAAACAGGAACATTTTATATATCAGCTTGTTTCAAACGTTCTCTCTCACTCTCCCTATCTCCTCCCTCCCTCTCACACTCGCTCTCTTCCTCTCTACCTATCTCCCTTTCTTAACCCCTTTCTCTTTCTTGAAGGGCCACTCATCCAGAGAGAGGCGTTTTGTTGTCGGCGTGTGGCTTTGGATACTGAAGGTGGCCTTCATTCTGTTCTTTTCTGTTGTGGGCCGTGCTTTCTTGGTGGATCGTGGGTCTGGGGGGGGTCCAACCGTTGACTAGTTTACTGTTAGCCCTCCGCAATTCGCTGAGGGCCTTCTGAGGGCTCTCAGTGGCCTCTTGACTGAAGAGGACCCGGGCTATAGCCGCCTTCTGAGGCGTCTGTAGTGGGAACACACGCACGCCCTCACACACACAATGGTTCCCCTAGATTGTTTTGTTTTCGGACCAGTCACTGCTGGCCCTTGGCCCCCCCCCCCCCCCACGACGATGTCAGTCTCATTGGCAGACGTTAGCGGTGCGAGGGCGGGGATCAACCACTTGTAATCTGTCGCTGTCAATCAAGTTTTCTTTATTCATGTTGAATTGCGGCGGGTGTCGTGGAAGTGACCGCCGTGGCAGAAAGCGTCGGTTCCGCTGTTGGCCTGTGGTACAGGCGGCCCTTGTACGCAGGAGAGGAGCTCTGTCGCTTTTGATTAAGGAAAATCAATAAATACGTTAATAGATTTTACACTAGCGTTGTTGTTGTTGTTGTTGGATTTGGGGGGGAAGGTTGACAGCGGAAAGGATTGTTGGATTCGGACCCTGAGCCTGAATCCTCTCTTTTTTTCTTCTTCCACCCTGCTTGTCGTGGGGTCTTTGCAGTGATTACGGGCTCATGCATGAAGGAATGCACGTTGGCCGTTTTCACATGACTGTCACACACCCCCCTCACACTCTCACTCGCGCTCTCTCTCCGACGGAGGGCTTCACTGGAGGTTATCGGGCCGGAGTCGGTGGTCGTCGGTGGTCGCCGCCGGCGACGCTGGATGGACCCGAATAATTCCCAGGGTGCCGTGGACCCGGTGGGCTGGTGGCATTTCTAGAGCGACTACTTGCGTGAGGGAAGGTAGCAAGAAGGCCAACTGTTGGCCTGTTGTTTGCAAGGCCCATAAGCCCTGGTGTGTGTGTGTGTGTGTGTGTGTGTGTGTGTGTGTGTGTGTGTGTGTGTGTGTGTGTGTGTGTGTGTGTGTGTGTGTGTGTGTGTGTGTGTGTGTGTGTGTGTGTGTGTGTGTGTGTGTGTGTGTGTGTGTGTGTGTGAGTGAGTGACAGAAAAATTGTCCTGGCGTGAGATTGAGTAAATGTGTTTGTGTCAATGTGTGAGAGGAAAGAGTGTGTCGCCGGGTAAGAGTGTGTGCATGAATGTGTGCGTGCGCGCGTGTGGGGCTAGTGACTGGCAGCCTAATCTGACTCATGTGGTATTTTAGTGCGGAAGTCCTTTCTCCCGCGGCAGAAGCAGGGGCCCTGAGGAGGTCCGGGGAAAAGGAAGGGAAAAAAACCAGATGGTATTTTATTGTTTTTCAGCGCTAAGGGCCGTAACAGCAGGAGCCATTTTGGATGGGGGGGCCAACAGGGGCTGCTGGTGGTGGACCTACTTTTATGGCGGATGGACGGACGGACGGACGGGGGGGGGTGTGTTTCCTATTTTCTGGGACCGTCTGATGTGCAAACTGGTGTGGGGTTCCCCTCCCCTCCCCTCCCTCCCCCCCCGCCCCGCCGTCCCATGGCTCCTGCTGAAGTGGCTGCGGCCCCGCCAGCAGCGCCCGGCCAGCACGGTCCGACCGCGTCTAATTGTTTCTGCTCTTGACGCCCAGACATCTGGGGAGGGGGGGGGAGGGGGGGACGGCGTGAACGCTGCGGTCAGTGTGTTTGGACGAGCCGCCACCACATTCCCACCCCGGCCGCAATTTAGGTTTTCCTTCCTCTTGTTTTTTCTTCCTCCCCCTTCTGAATGCGTAAAGAACGTTTCTTTGGCTCTTGGGCCGTGCCTTGAGTCTCACAAGTGTCCGCAAAACAAGTCCCTGGTGCTGAGAGATAAACCGCGGGGGCATGCATTGAGACCTGAGGGCACTGCAGCAGCACAGCTCCACGCTGTCTGGCCCCGACTTGGAGCTCGCATCTCCACGGAGATTCTGCTGACGTGTGTGGAGGGGGGGGTGGCTGACTCTGCCGTGGCTGTGTCACAGGGAGGACAAGAGCCCCGAAAGAGGCTGATGTCTTCTGTTGTTGTCTGCTGTATCCTGCTGGGCTGTCCTGTGATCAGTCTGTTTCAGTTTTTATCTTCATGCTTCGCGGAGAGGAATCTGCGTGTCTGTGTTGTTTGTGCACACGCGCGCACACGCGCACACCCCAGCATAACGAACCCAACGGCCTGAATGCCTTTCGTTTGTAGTGTTTTGCTCTTTGTGTCCGCGCCAAGTCCCTCAGCCAGATAATACTCAACGCACCTCTCATTGCTTTCCACAACCAGACAGACGAGAGAGAGAACCCCGCCCTGTCCACGGCCTCAATGCGCCCACCCTCCAACTTGATGCTGGACAGTGCCAGGCTACGCCCCCCCCCCCCCAACCCGGTTCACTTTGAACCCCAGGGTGCACCGTGTCTGCCTTACCCTCCTGTCAGTCCCATACAATGATTTAGTAGGGGGTGGTGCTGAGAGCAGCGCCAAGATGGGGATGGATAAGAGTGGCCCGTGTGTGTGTGTGTGTGTGTGTGTGTGGTGTGTGTGTGTGTGTGTGTGTACGTTTGTGTGTGTGTGTACGTTTGTGTGTGTGTGTCAGAGATGAGAGAGAGGTGAGAGGTCCCACCCCCCCCCCCCCCACCTTTTGCAAACTATCCCGCTTTCACCTTCAGGTGCGCATCAATAACAAGCTTTGTCATGGAGCTATGTTTGCAATGGGAGGGGAGGTGAAGCCAGTTCAACCTGCGGCGTCTCTCTCTCCCTCCCTCGCCGCGCGCCTGGGAAAGGGCCTCAGGGCAGCGCCGCACCCTGTCCTCAACCTTGGCCGCTGTCACGGCTACCTGTTTTGTGTTTCTCTAAATGCCACGCACCATTTACCAAACAACGGCGGTTCCACAGAAGTCGCGGTGAGAAACTTCCAAAAACAAAAGCCGCGGCTATACGTTAGCACGGAGCCCGTATTAGCCTGTTAGTCCGGGACACTTTTTATGTTTGTTGCGGTAGCAGTGTACGTGTTTTTTTGATTTTTGTTGGGGGGGGTGGGGGGGTTGGAGTTGTACTGGGGTGTGGCCTGACGGATATTACATTGGGTGTGTGTGTCCACTGGACCCACGCACGCACAAACACACACAACACACAATACCAGAGCTGACGGGCAGCTTTTTATCTGCTGCGGATGGCACATTGCACAGTAGTCGTTCACTGTTGTCTAGGTGGGAAATTCGCCTGTATTTATTTGTGTTGCGCTCAGTGGTTGGTTGTGTGTGTCTGGCGGGGTCGCTCCTTCTTTCAGCTTTTTTTTTACTGTTTTTACACACACGCACATGCACACGCGCACACACACAGTGTGTGCCGGTGCTCTGGCGTGTCCTAGCTTGTTTGCGGAGAGAATTAGCCAGGGACATTGGTCGAGAGAGTACTGTACACCAGTTTGGTTTCAGTGTAAATCCCCAAACATGGGGCGGTTTCCACAGCAAAGCCCACTTTGATGAACAAAGTGCAGCAGTGTGAGTGGATTCAGGCACCAGAGTGGATCCAGGCGCTGTCATTGATTCAACAGGGTTTAAAGGAGGCGGCTGATTACAGACAGCGGGACAATGGGGCCATAATCTTCCTATCAATGATTACATTCACACACACACACACACACACACACACACACACACACACACACACACACACACACACACACACACACACACACACACACACACACACACACACACACACACACACACACACACACTCTACCATGCACGTGCACACACACAGAGGTGCTGCAGTTTGAGAGGAGTTCCACCCCTCTAAAATATTCATAGCTTCTTCATTTAAATCAATTGGGGCTTTTGGAGGGCGGCGAGGCGTTCACTGTCAGGAATGGTGCTGCACCCGTTGTAATCACTTCTTTACTTATCTCCGCAGATGGCTTGTTCGCTGTGGGCTCTGCATGGCTAGCTCAGCACCACTGTAAGGGGGATCTCCCTCTCCCCTTCTCTCTCTCTCTCCCCATTTCTCTGCCCCCCATCTCCATGTCCCTTCCCCACCCTCTGGTAATGGAACACACATAAATTCATCTGGGTATTGAACTGGGGACATCTATCACCCCAGAATTCATCGAGCAGGCATTTTCATTCCCAAAGTGTTTTTTTGTGTCCACCCCCCAATTCCTCTCTTTTCTCGTTCGCTCTCTCTCCCTCCATCTTTCTCTCTCCCTCCATCTTTCTCTCTCTCTCTCTCTCTCTGTTCCCCATCTGTATAGTGGCATTCTCCACATGGCATAGCGAAGCACGGCCGGTCGTATGACGATTAATCTTTAATGCTTGCCTGCCCTAATTTTCCCCCATTTTTTTTATCCGATTTCCTCCTCGCCATCGCCCTGCTGTCGGCTGCCGTTGACTATATTTAGAGCGATTACAGGGAATGTTGGCTGGTTTCATCACTTGCGCAAGGCCGTACCCTGGCCTGTCCTTCCCTGAACTTCAACCCCCCCCCCTCTCCCCCCAGCCACACATAGTACTGTATACATGCATCCTTTAAGCTGAGGGTCACTGATTTCATCAATGGCTTGAGTACACTGCCCTAGGTTTAGTCTGCTGCTATGTGTTTGGATCCGGTGGCAGTAGTCTCTTTATATCTATTTATAGATAGCTATCTATCTTTAGATAGATATAGAGCTACATCGATCGTGAGATGGATAATGAGTCATGGATAGATAGTTACATTAAACAAGCGTATAGATATATTTTCACTGTGTTAATTCATCTATACATTTGCACCTAGTAGCTGCATGCATGTGAACTTGCACAACCCAATTGTGAGTCGCAACGTGAACAGCATGTGTCACCGAGGCTGAGCCGCAGCCGCCAACAAGCGTGGGGGAAAAAGAGGAACACATGGACGGTGGGGGGAACATGCACGCACGCACACGCCTACATCACACATCACACCAGCACGTGCATCCACAAACGCATAACTCTAGCAGTAGCCATGCTGACAACAACATACACACACAGGAATGCCCCCCCCCCCCCCCCCCTGCTGAGATGAGGCTGTACAAGTAGGACTTCCCCCGTGCCGACGGCGCTCATAGTAGCGTGGAATATAGGCTAGAGGTTAGCGCGCTATAAATACCAGCAGCCTACTACCATTGCTGGGTGAAAATAGCTCTGTGTCGCTGCCTTTCCAAGAAGCTCGCTATCTGGCTGCGATTGTTATTCAGGGGAGAGAGCCTGCCAGGGACCCGCCGTCGTACACGGCCCTACCCTGGGCTCCAGATCAGGTAGGCCTTCCCCTCGGATGGGGAAACTCCAGTCTGAGGCCCTGAACAAAAGCACTTGACTCATGACACTGCAGATGAATGAGGGAACGTCTATCTCAACTCGACGCTTCAGATGATGTCATTGCGGTATGTGGTGGTGTTGTATATTTTGGTCTGTTGGCCATCAATTTTTTTTTTTGGTGTGCACGTGTGCAAGTGTTCCCCGGGGACTGATGGGGTTTGTTGCCGTGTAAAACGAGCCTACCCTGAGTGTCTTGATTTATGGAAGCCTGTGTGTAAGTTGATATGTCCTGGTAGTCTGTATTCTCCTCATATCGCTCCCGCTCTCTCTCTCTCACCTCCCTCTCTCCACTCTGTCCTCAGTCCAACTCACTCGAAGCCCAGACGGTTGCAGTGCAACTCGATCTCCGCCGTGGCCTTGGCTCGTGGGCACTCCAGCAGCTCCTGTCCCATTTCATATCCATTGTCTTTTTTGACATTTATTTTCTCTTGTCACTGTAATGTATTCTCTTTTTTTTCTGCTGCTTGGATGGATGTATCCTGGGCGAAGAGATGGTGGTGCGTAACACCCCCTCTGGGAAATGGGAGGAGACGCTGTGGATCATCGGACACACACACACACACACACACACACACACACACACACACACACACACACACACACACACACACACACACACACACACACACACACTATGTTGTGCGGTATTGAGTTTACCGTGCAGCCGAGGAGAAACTCTTCCCGACTGTTTTGCATGTGCAGCCGTTTTACTCTGGCTGCTGTTTGGCTGCCGAAGGCCAGGGAGTGAGTGAGAGAGAATGCTGGGTATGATTAGTGCTGCTGTGCATTTTTTAAAGAGGGTTCCATCTTGTCTCCAGCAGCCCCACCTGTCAAAGCTCCCACACATCTTCCTTTTGTCTCCTCCGAGAGGGAGAGGGATGGGGGGTGGGGGGTGGGGGTTGGGGATGGGGGGATAATGAAGTGAAGGGTGCCATCGTTTGCTGTCATCTCTGGTAAATGGTTACGTTGCACCCCACCTGGCTGCTACTAAGATATACCTGCAGGTTCCTGGGAGCGTAGAGACAAAGGGAAGCTTCAGACGGGGACAATGGGGGGGCACGGCAGTTGGGGAACACCTCCTCCGTGTTTGCACGTTGAAAGCCCGGAACAGAGACCCAAGGAGAACGCCTCCACTTAAGCGGAGGACGTCTCTGTTTTTCTTTGGTTTCTTTCCTCGCTTTCTTTTCCGCTTCTGCTTATTTTTCCCATCCGGGGGGGAGGAGGGAGGAGGAGGAGGAGGGAGGAGGAGGAGGAGGAGGGGAGGGAGGGAGGGAGGAGGAGGAGGGAGGAGGGAGGGAGGAGGAGGGAGGAGGAGACTATGGAAATGAACAAGCCTGTGGTGTGTTCACGGTAGAGGGGGGAAGAATGGAGCGGGAGGAGGGTGAAGATGAAGAGAGGGACTGAGGATCGAGGCTGTTTGGCAGAGAAAAAAAATAAAATCTATTAAGTGGATAGCATTTCATTTCTTTTTGAAGTTCGCCGTTTGCCCCGCTTTCTTTGTTTTCTTCCGTTGTGCAGCCTTGGAACAAGAGAGCCTCTTAAAATGGCATCTCCTTATTCCCGGGCCGGCGGTATCGTATCATCAGGCAATGAGGCGGAATAATCAAAGAGCGCTCCTCGCTGTAGCATCCTTAAATGTCGAGCGCACACACTGGCACACACTGACGCACACAGAAACACACGCGCACGCGCACACACAAAGACACAAACTGTTTTTTTTGTTTTTTTTATTCGGCGGTGCTCCGGTGTAGCGCAGAGACGAGGCGATCAAAGCGGAGCCCGCCGAGAGTTAGACTTCAAAGAGCCAGGGAGGATCTCTCTCTTCAGCTCGGCGCCACACTCGAGGAGCCTGCTAACGGGAGAACCCAGCAGCACCCCGTTAGAACCCCCATCTGGGGTCAACGGGGGGGTCGCGGAGAACACCTCGCACAACAGCGCCCATCCTTGGAGCAGTTATGACTCGACGTAACGGCCATCAAAGCTAGCCCCCCCCCCCCCCGTACCTTCCTGTCTAACTTGCTGTATCTTCTTGAATAAAAATAAAAAAATAAAATAAAAGCGAGAGAGAGGGAAAAGGGAAAGGGGCGAGAGCGTCCTCTCAGGCTAAACTGTCGTACCTTCCAGGGCATCGGAGTGTTCCGGTTTAGTAGTTTAACAAATAGTTTTTTGTTCTCCTGACCAAGGATAAAAAAAAACAGTGATGAGAAAAAGGGCAGACTTGCAGAGGGGCGGGTGAAATAGAGAGGCGGGACAATGACGGGAGGGAAAGGGATGGGTGTGTGATTGTCGGTTGGGGGGGGGGGGGGGGGTGCTGTGGCCGAGATATTATATTATTAGAGAGTGATTCAGACTTGGCGCGCGTCCAGCGAGCGCTCGCAGCCCAGTGTGTGGCGAGCTGGAATCCAGCGCAGGATGACCTATATCCCCCGTCCTATTTTGCACCTCAACTGTCCCTGCGGTGGAGTGTCTGCCTCACCCTCCCCGTCTGTCTGTCTGTCTGCCTGTCTGTCCCTGCGTCGTTCCCGCCAACGTAATGTGGGCTAATGTAAGACTTGTCCCTGCCTAAAATGATTCAGGCCTTTTCCTTATTTAGATCACACGCAAAACACAGACACGGACACACACACAGACACACACACGGCCCATGTGAGACACTCGCACACACTTCTCTGCTCTCGGCATTATTACTATCATTTCCTTTTTGGTGGAGCCTTGTTTGCCATTTAGTCCAAATGTGTGCTGCTTAACAAGTTCTGTCGGTTCAGTTGTAGCTTGTCGATGGCCAAGTTACTTGCGGGCAGTCTACACAGCCACCTAAATCCCTGCCCACTCCTTTCATCTCAGTCACTCAGCCAGTGACGGAGCTAATCTGGCCTCCACCCTGTGAATTATGGATTGGCTGTAATGTCTGCTATTAGCTCCCCCACCACATGAGTGCACGTTCCGCACGTGCACGCTCCCCTGTTCACAAAGGAGGGCGTCAAAATACTGTTGCGGCTGTAGGAAGGTGAGGATGCAGTCGGTGCTATTGCAGCGGAGAGGGAGTCTCTTGGTCTACGCACCGCGCACACTTCAGGAAGGAATCTACTCCTGCACATATGCCGGCTTAACCCCCGGCCTGCCTCTAATCTCCCCCTCCCCAACACCAGGGAGCCATGCATGGGAATCCTGGTCAGCTGACCACCCTTCCCCTCGGTTCCCCCTCCCCAGAGCTGGCCTACTTGGGTGAAATGTTCAGAGCTGGAAGCGCAGGCCCCCTTCCTGCTACAGAGGGGCGTCTCCCTCCTCCTCGGAGAGCTCCTTGATGCAGGGAGGGGCCGGCCGGGTAGGGGTAGGGGTAAGGGGTAAGGGGGTGGGGGGGTTGTCTAAGTGGATCGGGCCTCGTGAAGAGGCTTAATGACTGTATTAGCATTGGGGTCTCCCCCAGGACCCCCGCCTACACGCGCTCAGGGAGGGAGGGAGGGAGGGAGGGGGCGCACACACCGTGTGTGTGCGCCTCGTGAAGGATCTGCCCTAATTCTTCTCTCTCTTTCTCTCGCTCGCTCGCACGCTCACTCTCTCTTTCTACCCCCCTCACCCCTCTCTCTCTCTGCAACCAGGAAGTAAGGATACAATGGTGGATACACACATCCTCTTTTTCTTCCTCTTTTCCTCACACACACACACACACACACACACACACACACACACACACACACACACACACACACACACACACACACACACACACACACACACAGCGTCCCTCCGCTGCTTGAACTGCTCCGGCCTCGTCCGTACCTGTGTTGCTGTTTATGACATTCCCTCCTTTTGAATAATGCATCGGGGCCTATTCAATAATGGATGCCCCCCACTTAGCTAAATGGACAGAGTTTACTGGGTAGTCTGCACCTTCTAAACTGGGCCACGGTAACCCCTGCTCCCTGCCTCTCTCTCTTCCACCCCCATGGGTCAAATGATGAGGCCCAGGTCAGTACTGGGGGGAGGGTCCGGCCTTCAGACACGCCGGTCGGGGGTTAACTCCTTCCTGGCCCGTAGAGAGAGGGTGGTGCGGAGGAAAGGTCGAAAACACCCCCCCCCCACTTCCACCTGAAGCTGCGCGGCTTGCATTTGTATGCAAGGGTTCTGGTGTCACGGGGGGGGGGGAGGTAATGAAATACTGTGTTCTGTTGTCGAAACGGGAGCACCAGCAGCTGCTCAGATGGATTATTGAAATTGAAGGGTTGGCCTTTTTAAAAAGTGATGAAAATGCGTTGTTTTCAACACGTCAGGCATTGCGATGTAGGCATTGAGGTTCGATTTACATTTTTTAATCCATTTATGATTAGTTGATACTTTCCAAGGGCCGTTGCTTGTTTTCAGTGTTGCGCCTATGACCGTGCAACCATAATGATACCTCTTTTTCAGTCGGTTTTACTTTCCTAATCCTCTTGGACAACAGTCATGGCTGTATGAATAAAGCGCTGCGTATAATGTGTGAAACCGAGAGCTAATGAATTATATATACGTATTCCTTATCACACAGATGTCATGACATGCGTTTAAGAGACAATACCATGAATAACTTATACCAGTAGAGTGACCAGTAAATGGCCATTTCCTAGTGTGTGTGTGTGTGTGTGTGTGTGTTGGCTTGGAGATGTATTTGAGGGGCGAAAGAATGTCCTGTCCTTGATCAGAAGTAGAACTGTAGGATTGTGTGTGCGAGAGATCACATGGTTAGCCTCAGGCTACATGGAAATGTCAGGGATCCATGCAGGAAATGATAGTCTGCACGGGCTTCTACACACACACACACACACACACACACACACACACACACACACACACACACACACACACACACACACACACACACACACACACACACACACACACACACACACATTTAGCAAAGACCATTAATGAGTTGGGAGGCTATACATGTCCTACAACAAGAACACTAGTTTAATCTAGCAAACCTTGTAGGATAGCATATAAAACACTGTTGTCAAATTAGCAAGCTGCCTAAATCCACAACAGTGGAGGCCCCCCGACAGCTGAATGTGTGTCATTAGTCATCATTAAAGGAGAGAGGGTGGGGAAGGGGGGGCTAGCCTTCCCACTTTGGTCTACAACTTGTTCAGATGATGCCATGCCAAGTCGGGTCACTTTCAGCTGCCGTTTTGTTTATCTGTAAAGTCACAGGGTTTAGAGAAGACTACGCTACAGTCGTGAGTGTCATTATATTATGACTAGCAATGACCCCCCGCAGAGGCGGGCGACGCGTTTCTAAGCCTCAGTAAGGCTGCTCATTCTTCGCGGAAAAGGGGCGTGTACGATGCCCGAGTACCGACACTGGGTGCACGAAGGAGAAGTGTGTTTGGACCGTTAGAGTCCTGCTACACATACAGTAAGGGAAGAACAGACTATGCTAGTTGTCCCTTAAGTTCGGGTTAATAAAAGCATATAAACCTACATTTAAATGTTTAGAAAGGTGTGAGAACACAGCTTTCACGTCGGTTTTCGTGTGCAGCGGACTGCAGATGCTAGGCTATCCTGCTTAGCTCGACGAGATGTTTTCCCTTTTAGCTCAGCTAACATTTTGAGTAAGCCTAGCCAGCGCTCGTCCATGTCTGGCTATTCTAAATATGGCAGCTGTCTCCTGGAGGTACATGACACTCACTGAGCTGACCCAACGCCCCCCCCTCTTTACCAGTCTGCCTGTTCTGAACTCCTCAGTGACAGGATAATAGCACGCTAGCTCCACCCTCTCCCCCACTGCCCCGGCCAGCGCGACCGTTTACATCACAATAATACACTCTAAATTCCCAGAGTGATATTTGTTCCCGGCCGGTAATTTACGGCGGTAAAATATATTTTTATTATGGGTTGCAGTGCAGTCCGCGTGCCGGAGGAATGCCTCGTTTTGCTCGCAGGGACACGAAGGCAGGTAGAACGGCGACGAAATTACAGTGGAGGGTTTAAGTATTAGCTCTATATCACTCTGACGGCTGGATGAACACACTTTTTTTTTTCGGCGTTCTTTGCGTGTGCTTGGTTAAATTATAGGCCACAGGACTGTACAACCCCCCCCCCCCCTTGTCAAACCCTGCACACACACACGCCCACCATGTCATGTACCGCACTCCCGACCTCTGCGCCGCCGACGGTGTCAAGGTCAGGCGAGGGGCTGAGGAGTTGAGGAGATCAAACGCTCCTAATCCCGTCCCCTGTGATGGGACTATTGTGTTGTCCACATGCACGGGGAGGCCGAGAGAGGGAATGAAGCGTTTAACATGACAAAGCCCCTGTCCCTCTGGCCATCACCTCATCTCCTCCCCGATGACATCCCGATGAGTCTATCCCGCCTCCCGACCGCTCTTTCCCCTTAGCTTGGCTTCTCCACCCCCCCCCCCCCCCCCCCCACCCAATACCCCAAGTCCCACTTCAGCCCTCCCAATGCAAACAGCCTATTAACAACGTTCCTCCCCCCCCCCTTCCATATGCATGACCCCGGCCTCCTCGTGCTAAATATGCGCTTCAGAACCGCCCCCCCACCCCCCCGCCCTCCCTGAATGCTGCCAGTCAACACGGATTAGTGCGTATCAATGGGCAAGATAACCTCTCTTTAGCAAAGAGTGGAGGGCAACACAGCCATGCATGGAGCCCTCTCTGCACGCCGACACAGGGACGGCTCTGTGTTGGTACCCCCACCCCCCTCTCATCCCAACCCAGCCCACCCCCCCACCCTCCTAAAAAACAAGGGGATGAATAGGGGGCTGGTTAATGTGTAATTGCGTAATGGAGGCAGTGCGATGGACAATGGGAAAGAAAGGCCTTCATTAAGGCCATTTCTTAACACTTGATTAGCCCTTGATTGTGTTGGCATGAGGCAGAAGGGCTCGCCATTGGTTTTGTGTTTGCGCCCACTTCAAAAGCGCCCTTGCGTACTTGCACACTTGCTTTATGTCGAACTCTTGAGGAAATGCTGCTTCCTTGTTGTGTTTTGTACCTGGTGGCATTGGAGAGGGCAACGTTGTTGACCTTTTTAAAGTGCAGGCTTCTATTGAGAAGGGCCCGTCTACGAGGCAACTGTTTGATGCTGTGACGCTCTCTTCAAGACGGTGTGTGTGTGTGATGTGGATTTGATAACATCAGGGTGAACGCTGAATTATTCCCGGTGTGTTATTCTTCCATTTGATCCGGAACGGCGTGTGATGAAAGGCTATCGCTGGGGCGGACTGCTCCGATCGCAGCCTCAGATGTTTCCACTCGAGTTGGAGAGAGAGAGAGAGAGAGAGAGAGAGAGAGAGAGAGAGAGAGAGAGAGAGAGAGAGAGAGAGAGAGAGAGAGAGAGAGAGAGAGAGAGAGAGAGAGAGAGAGAGAGAGAGAGAGAGAGAGAGAGAGAGAGAGAGAGAGAGAGAGAGAGAGAGAAGAGAGGAGAGAGAGAGAGAGAGAGAGAGAGAGAGAGAGAGAGAGAGAGAGAGAGAGAGAGAATTGAAAGCATAATTGGCACGTGCAGCCACACAAACATTTACATAATTAGCGTGTAAAGGCGTCCGTAAAAAAGGCGTGTGTTAAATGTTTCATGAGGCCGTTTTAATGCTTAGCGTGCTGTGATGTTTCTAAATGGCGTTTTGCGAGCCTGTGGTTTTCGCCGTGGGCCGTGTGGATTTGGGTCTGGCTTTGTGTGCTCTGGTGCAGCGCTCCAGCAATGTGGCCGAGGCCCAAACCACGTCCTGTCCATGGCCTAAGGACGTCCTGTCAATAAAGTAATCCGCGTGCACGGGGCTCACACACTTGATCCCAGTGGACGTGAATGCACCAAGCAACACATTGCACCACTTGGTTTGGATCAGTAAAATACTGGATCAGTGTTTGGAAATATTTGTATTGAATTGAAATCTTTATTGTCCACTGTTGTGCTTGTTCCATTTTTCTACTCGTGTCCTCCTACCTTTCCCTTTTTCGATGTCTTATGCGGCCCAAATATGGTTTCACCGACTGTGTGTTTGCGACAATGGTGTCGTTTGAGTTCCTTCAAACAACTGATGAGTGAGCAGCAGCTACGTTGAGGGCCCCACAACTCACGCTCATCTTTAGGGACCCTCCTCCTCGCGTCTGACACAGAGATGGAGATCAGTCAAAGGTTTGTGTTTCACACATAGCCAAAAATGCCGAAACCAGTTTCTCACAAACGCAAATACAGTATATCATGTTATATTTATCCAGACATGGGGACAATAGATGGCCCTGTATTAAGTGACTTGAGATACCTTAGTTCCTTTGTTACTTGTTTGTTGGCCCATCTCTTAGAGCAACAGGTGTTGCAGTTTAGACCCTGAACAATGTAGACCTGTTCGCCTGCATCCATCTCTGCCCCCTCTTCTCCCTCCCCCTCCTCTAGCCCCGTACATAACAACCTTTGACCTACTTGTGGCCGATGGTGGCGGGGCTTTGGCTTTGTTGCACTCCCCTCAGTTTCGCACCAAATGTCTCAGGGAGACCCAGGGAGGACCAAGATATTGAGGTGGAGGAGGAGGATGGGGTTGGAGGAGAAATATTTAGCTGAAGTGTGGAGCCTAGGAGAAAGAGGCGTTGGAGCAGCAGTAGGGGGATGACGAGGAGGAGGAGGAGGAGGAGGAGGAGGAGGAGGAGATGGTGGGAGATGGGCTGGGAGGCATGAGCTGGTCTTGTGCCAACACACATCGCTTCTGTCAGTCAGCCGTCCTTGGCAGCTGCTTAGATAGGGTTACATCCCATTACACCCTGTTGCCATGGGGCAGCGGTTGCCAAGGGGAAGTTCTCAGGGCTTTTGGGAACAGCACTGTCATCAAAACAGTTGTTTTGAACAGGATGGCGTTCCCTCGTTCTCTTTCTTCTAACGGCGAGGTCGTTTCTCGGAACGCAGAAGCTGCGCTCGGTCACATGCAACTTGAAACTGTTGAGAACCGGGCCTTTTCTGCATGGGCCAGGTCAGATCCCGCAGGGCGGCACTGAAGCCTGTAGGCGGATGAAATCCAGGCTTTTAACTGATAAGAAAACATGTGATAAAAGACCCCCCCCCCCCCCCC
>OLKM01000269.1:348459-363459 GCA_900291075.1 Melanogrammus aeglefinus | reverse complement strand
AGTTAGCCAGGTCTTAATGACAGTGAAATCTCATTAATATGCCTCACAGCTGGGCCAAACATCCAACAGGGATGGACAGTAATCTAATCTCACAGGACTCACCCAGGGCTGAACCTCCACAAACATCTTCCCCAGCGCCCGGGCCCAGACTGCCCAAAGACCCACCACCAAATTATGTCTGCTGGCTCTGTGTGTGTGTGTGTGTGTGTGTGTGTGTGTGTGTGTGTGTGTGTGTGTGTGTGTGTGTGTGTGTGTGTGTGTGTGTGTGTGTGCAATTGTGTGTGTGTGTCTGTATGTCTGTCTTTGTAATTGTGTGTCTGCTTGATTATTCATTCGTCTGTCTGTCTGTCTGTCTGTCTGTCTGTCTGTCTGTCTGTCTGTCTTGATTCTGTCATTCGTCTGTCTGTCTGTCTGTCTGTCTGTCTGTCTGTCGTAAGTTTGTGTATTTGTAATTGCATCTGCTTGATTATTCTTTCTTGTTTGCAGGAGCGTCACTAGCAATTGAAAACATTCGGGGCTGTAGCGCAGAAGTTAGTCCTTTTTAGAACGGGGGTTTCTGAGAAAATTTGAAAATTGGGCTGATGAACATCAGCAATTGTACCGTAGTTTGAGAAGTAAAGGAAAGACCAATCGTCCTGTCTGACTCACGTCGGGGCAGGCCTACTGAGTAGGTTAATGTTTACGTTAAGGATAGGAAAGTGCACCACATACACCACCAGCCAAAATGAGACATTAGAAAAGCCTGTAGCCAAATAAACACTGTCATGCGCCTACCCGATGTCAAGTGGACTGGGTTGAATTCTGCGGGTCCACCACTCTGTGGTTCAAATAATACATTTTATAGATTTTCCCATCGTTGCTGAGCAAAAGTTTTGTTTGAAAGTTCAGTGATAGAAACCAATAAAAGACTGCGCTATTGAAGTTGAACGGTACCACTGTCATGCACCTACCCAATGTCAAGTGGACCGGGTTGTATTCACTGCGGGTCTCTCTTCTTATATCCATCTTACCAAAGATATTTTATTACACTCTGATCTCACTAAAAGGCTAGCAGCACAAAACAGCATTATCGACGAGATGCGCTATGCATAGAGAAGAAAGAATACCTACGTTGAATTTGCAACATTATTCTAAATCTGCCCATATATGGACACGTCAGAATTTTGCGGTTTTCACTCCCTACAATGTTGCATCTGTGGCTGCTGGTAATTCAACCACAAAGAAGTAAACTCTACAGGGCTATTTTCAGCATTATGTTTTAGTTGTTTTGACGGCACAGCAATCCGGGGCTATTCCCAAAAGATCCGGGGCTATAGCCTCGAATGCCCAGGTCTAACGACGCGCCTGCTTGTGTGTTTCTTTATGTAAGTGTGAGCGTGTGTGTAATTGTGTGTCTGCTGGATTATTCATTCGTGTGTGCTGTGTGTGTGTGTGTGTGTGTGTGTGTGTGTGTGTGTGTGTGTGTGTGTGTGTGTGTGTGTGTGTGTGTGTGTGTGTGTGTGTGTGTGTGTGTGTGTGTGTCCTCGATGGCAACGTTTGAAGTGCTGATGCTAGCCAGCCTTTCCCTTGTGTTAGCGTCAGACTGGAACTCAGTGGCATATCCCGGGAATAGATCATGTTTACCCCCCTCTCCCCTTCCCCCTCCGCCTTCCCTCCGTTAGCGTCTGGCCACGGATCATAATGGCTAATGGACGAGGTGGCCGGCGACGGTCCAAGACGCGCCACGGCGTCCTGATGTATGCAGAGTGGTCCAGAGGAGTAGCATCGGACGCCCGGCTCAGTGGGGCTTAATACAATAAAGGACGACCTCCAACCCGACCGCCGGCTCTTCTCCATTAAGCCGTTTAAAGGCGAGCCGACTAGCGAGAACGTACTTAGCATGTTGTAATGCTGCTTTGTTTCTAAACGTGAACAGTACAGCGCAGTGTGTACAGGTAACAACCCTGTGACCTGCGGGGGGGGGGGGAGTTCATTGCGCCAATTAGTCGCCACAATGGCTGACCCGCCATTCAGGGAGAATGTCACTCGAAATTAGAGAGGGAAATTTATCCGGAAATAATACTCTGTGTCAAAGATGATTAGATTCCCTGACATTATTTAGGCCCTGCTGGAAATAACGATGTGCGGTTCTCTGATGGATCTATGATGCATTCAGTGTTCTGACTCATTACAGCGCATTTCCGTAGTGCTTAACTTCTGATGCTCGCAGTGCCAACGCAGCTATGGTTACATGTCGGCTAGCCGTTGACAAGGCTGCCGGGCTGGAGGGTGGCTGGTTCTGGCGGCGGGGGGAGCATTAGCCGTGGCGCGTTTAATACAGAGGACAGCCTTGTATATCGCTGATCAGAAATGCCTGGAAGGGAAACGTCCAGAGAGGTGCTTGAGTGAGAGGGTGGTGGAGGGGCTGGTCAATGAACTGTCCTGCTGCCTTTTTTTATTTTTTACCGTCTCTCCCTTCCTCTCCGTCACTTTCTTTCTCTGTCCCTCTGCCTCGATCTCTCACTCTCCACCCTGCTATCCCACAGGCCTGCCATTGTTGGCCTCCTCGCTGGGGTTTGACTGGGCTGCAGAAGGCAGCCATTGTGTTTAATTACAGTCACCAACCCCCAGCCCCCCCTCCGCCCTGTGACAGACTTTTGTCCTTGTGTCCCAGATTTTTATGTGCACTCTCATTAAGCCCGGGTGTGTGTGTGTGTGTGTGTGTGTGTGTGTGTGTGTGTGTGTGTGTGTGTGCGTGTGTGGTGCTGTGTGTGTGTGTGTGTGTGTGTGTGTGTGTGTGTGTGTGTGTGTGTGTGTGTGATGTCCAGGACTGGTGCTGCCCAATATCTGCTTGGTGTCTCAACTCAAGAACAAGGCCCTTATGTGCGTGCGTGTGTACGTTGTGTGAGGTGAAAGACTAATGAAAGAGTCAAGTACCACGTGATGACTTTACTCCTGTAAGACCTTCACCTCAGCACATCACAGGAAGGCATAGGAAGGGTTCACGCCGGAAAATCACAACGAAGAGGCTGTTCTTATGCGCAAACGGGGAAAGATTGATCTCGTCAACATGAGGAGTACTCTGATTTGTTGTTTCTCTTTTTGTTTGTCTCGTCATTTTTGACGTCAGCGCGGTGGTCAACCCCGACACATCCAGAGCGAGCGTCGGGGTACAGAAGACGGCTGTCTAGGATAACAACCACAGCATTCTCCTCTTTGTAACCCAGTGTTCCTCTTGTCACATCTCCGTCTGTCGGGAAAGGGGAGGGTGGTCGCCAATCGCAGCGTTCTTAGAAGCTTACTCTCCTCCTACTCATCCTCCTCCTCCCCCCCCTCCTTATTCTCTCCTTCCTTGTCCCAGACTGCAGTGGCCTGTCACACTCCTATCCTCTCCCTGATGAACTAATCGCGGATGGCATTTCAGGATTGCGCAATCACTTTCTTTCTTTCTCTCTTTCTCTCTTTCTCTCTCTTTCTTTGTTTCTTTCTTTCTCTCTCTTTCTTTCTTTCTTTCTTTCTTTCTTTCTTTCTTTCTTTCTTTCTTTCTTTCTTTCTTTCTTTCTTTCTTTCTTTCTTTCTTTCTTTCTTTCTTTCTTTCTTTCTTTCTTTCTTTCTTTCTTTCTTTCTTTCTTTCTTTCTTTCTTTCTTTCTTTCTTTCTTTCTCTCTGTATGAGCCCATTTTGTTAGCCTAGAATCTTTGCAACTAGGTTAGGAGTTTATAAAGGTATATGTCGAAAGATTCACCTTGAGGAGTGTGTGTTCCCCTGCAGATGACTTTCAATACTTTTGTCACGCCATCGTCCTGTCGCGCCCACACCTTTCCCATCAATTTTACCACACACACACAGCGAGTAAACACACACACTCGTGCACGTGAAGGCATGCACAAAAACACACAAGCATACACACACACAAGTACGGTTGCGTTGAAATTGTCATTTTGATTCGTTTAGATTCCCTCCATTAGGATCTGACCTTTGCTTTCTGTTTGCATTTACATATAAACATGTCATTATCTCTCTTCAGATTAACTGTTCCTAGCAGAGATTAAAAGCACCAAGGAAATTAACACACTACCACCAATGCACTTCCCTGCAGCAAAACGCACACAGGCACACACACACAGGCACACACACACAGGTACACACACACAGGCACACACACACACACACACACACACACACACACACACACACACACACACACACACACACACACACACACACACACACACACACACACACCACCCTCTCACCAGAAGCCTTTAATGCCTTATGTTGTTCTCATAGCAGAGCATAAGCTAGCTAAAGCTGTTGCTATTGCTAGCTTCAGCCAGGCGAGACATGAATGGCAGGTGTCCTGTTGTTTACATCGGCGCGTTGGCTGGTACTTAGCCAGGCCACAGACATCGATATGACGGCTGTACCAGACGTCATGTTGTGTTGTGACAGCGAGCTAGCTTAAAAAAGGCTAGGTTAACTTTTAGAACAAGTAGCTCGTTCCAACCGTACGTCATAGGGATGGCTAGCTTTAAGCTCAGCGAGTTACGTTTTGAGTTGGTGGCGCAAAGTCAGTTGGCGGAGTGTGTCGTCCCTAGCTTGATGTTCCTTTTAGCAGGCGCTGCGCTGGCGGATAAGGGAAGCGGCTTGGATTATTGTGGTTGTTCCCTCAATGTAATCTTTCCCTGTGCCATCTGCCACACGTGGATGGGAACGGGTTTTAAGACGCACACACACACACACACACACACACACAGTATGGAGGGAGGCAGAAATGCCTCGTCTGTCTGAGAGGGAGGGAACGTGTCCTCATGTCAACTTATCCAATGTTTGCTGTCAGGGTGTGTGTGTGTGTGTGTGTGTGTGTGTGTGTGTGTGTGTGTGTGTGTGTGTGTGTGTGTGTGTGTGTGTGTGTGTGTGTGTGTGTGTGTGTGTGTGTGTTGGGTGAGCCCAGTGTCAGTCCGGGGTGTGTAATGTGGTGCGTGTTCACAATTTGAGGCCTGTGTGCACGTGTTAGGCTGATAGGTGGGGCATATTTAAACAGACAAACGCACACACACACACGTAGAGAGCCTGAATGGTAACATCATCCTTATCAGAGATAGCCTGTACAAACACACTTTATTGGTCGATGAGCGTATACACAGGTTGAATTCCCGCTCACACACGCGAGCCACATGCAAACAGAACACACTCAGCGTGGCGGTTATTACCAGTCAACAATCAAAAGTATTGTGCCGTCACGATGGTCAAACATGTAAATGTGCTTACCTAATGATTTTTACTAACATCCCTGTGCAGTAACGCATACAAGCTCCAGCAGCACGTGCACACATACACACCTACACACACACACACACACACACACACACACACACACACACACACACACAACTCCCTGATGTTGAGGAACTTCCCCCCCCCACTAGCTATACAGGACAAACATCTTTTATCTGGCTCCTATACGCTGATACACGAGACGTTTATGTATGTACGTGTGCACGACACGCAGGCACACACACACAAACTCAAACCCCCCCCAGCAGTATATAAAAATTCTCAGCACTAGTTACTTGTCTCTGGGGAGCCTTTTTTCTGTCTCTTTTGTAAGCGCAGGGCAAAAGAGTGCATTTTATCTCTTCAGGTCGATCTGTGAGACTGCCTGTTCAAGTAGTCTTTTCCTCCCATGCAAGATGTCCTCTCGGGTGAGGTGCACATCACAAGCAATCCGTCCCTCAGAAACAACCCTTCGCCGGACCCTTTCGTCCAAAGCAAGAGATGCCGGGAGCACGCACGTTATTGATCGCTGCGTGTGCTAATCGCCGTCGTCGATCAATCAATCGATTGATCTCCTCTCAAGAGGAATGTCACCCACAGAGCCCCCCTGATTAACCCTCCTCTCCTCTCCTCCTCCTCACCCCCCCCCCTCTCTCCCTCCACAGCGATAGAGACCCAGAGCACCAGCTCGGAGGAGATCGTGCCCAGCCCCCCGTCGCCGCCCCCGCCGCCCCGGGTCTACAAGCCCTGCTTCGTATGCCAGGACAAGTCGTCGGGGTACCACTACGGGGTCAGCGCCTGTGAGGGCTGCAAGGTGAGGCCTGCAGGCGGCGCACGTACGCAGTTTCAGCCAGGGGATGGTCTCGCTCATCAGACATCAGATGAATATCTGAGGGCTTAAGAGGAGTAAAGTCTGCTGATTAGTATCTAAGCTGGGCTGATTAGCATCTAAAGTCTCCAATCTGGGGGGACGTGGCGTTTGACTGTCCTGGCGTCATATTTGTTTTGACCATGTCACAGGAGGCGGGGATCTGTTGGCGTGTACTCGGTGTCTGAAGGTTTTGCATAACACTGTGTAGGCTGGCCACTGTATACATACTTATTAAAATCTCCTCTTCTTCTATTGTGATGTCATTAGAAAACGTACAGTTACCGTTCAATAGATTAGACTTTCAACTTTAATATTGACTGTATCATTGCCTTCCTAATCCTTATTAGGATTTGGTTATTTCACTGAAAATCCATATACACATATTGTACATAGTTATTCAAATACCAGTCAATATATGAAAAAAGATATTTTATCAACATCTGTAGATGTTTTAAACATACGCCTCTCTCGCTTACTGTAGAACCAAGAGAATTGAGAAACCGTTTCAAATGAAACGGTGTCCATAAGTGAGCCTTTAACCTGGGAACATCCCAGTTCAACTCTTACCCCATCTACCTGCTGTTCCGCTACCGACCCGCAGTCAGGGCCCGGACACCTGGCTCAACGGCCCCTGGTATTAGCAGTCACAGGGACCCGAGTGCCCTCATAACTTGTGTCGTCCGCTTCCGAATTGAAAACCTCTTTATCCGTCCGTTGTTCGGCTGAGCTGGTAAGTCGATGTTGCCTGTGGTTCGGTAACCTGGATATAGATTGGACAACCTTTGGCAGCGCTTCACACAATAGGTACTCACACCCCCCACCTCCGCCTCCAAAGCCTCAATCTGCAGTCGTAACAGGGTTGGGGGGGGTTATCCAACGTCTTGCATAACGCTCCTTGGTACCGCATCATGTTCTCCCGTACGGTCAACACATGTAGGGCCGTTGTGTGCGTTTGAATATTACACTCTTTAGTTTTTCAGGGTTTTAGATTGCCCTGCAGCAGATTGTTTGGACAGCAGTGCCCGGTGGGATCTGTAGTTCTTTTTTACCCTGTGAGAGACCTATATATTCTCTGTAATCTCTGCTCCGGGGCTCCTACTGCCCACGCCATCAGGGGACTGCTGTGTGCATATAGTGTAACCTTCAGGACGTGTGTGTGTGTGTGTGTGTGTGTGTGTGTGTGTGTGTGTGTGTGTGTGTGTGTGTGTGTGTGTGTGTGTGTGTGTGTGTGTGTGTGTGTGTGTGTGTGTGTGTGTGTGCCTCCGTGTGTGTCTGCCTGTGTGTTTGTGTCTGCCGGTGTGCACGTGTGTGTGTGCGTGGCCAGACAACAGTGCTGTGTGTTGTGTAAGCACTTCTCCCATGGTAAGGGAGCCAGTAGCCGATGGGCTGTGGGGGGGGGGGGGGGGTATGTAACCCGGGTCGAGGGGATGAGAAGGACGCCGACTGTTGCCGGCGGTGACAGGTGGTGGCTCGGTCGTTACCTGGCCCCGCCCCCTTCCTGGTCAACACCTGGCCTTCAGAGACTGATGGGTGGGAGGGAGGGAGGGAGGGAGAGAGAGGGAGGGGTAGGGGAGAGCGCGAGGGAGAAGAGGGGGAAGGAGGGGGAGGAGAGGGGGAGAGAGGAGAGAGAGAGAGAGAGGAGGAGAGGGAGGGAGGGGGAGGGAGGGAGGGAGGAGAGGGAGGGAGAGACAGAGAGGGGAGGGAGGGAGGGAGAGAGAGAGAGAGAGAGAGGAGGAGGGAGAGAGAGGGGAGAGAGAGAGAGAGAGGGAGAGGCAGAGAGAGAGAGAGGAGAGAGAGAGAGAGAGAGAGAGAGAGAGAGAGAGGAGAGAGAGAGAGAGAGGGAGAGAGAGAGAGAGAGGAGAGAGAGAGAGAGAGAGAGAGAGAGAGAGAGAGAGAGGGAGAGAGAGAGAGAGAGAGAGAGAGAGAGAGAGACTATCTCCACCACACAGAGCAGCATATACACAGATTGAACATAATAATTCTGAGAATCTGCTGTGAGCACTGGGTATTTCTACAATGCCTATCCGGCACATCATCCCATCTGGCCACTTACTGCCGTTCCCTGACGGCATGATTGAATCGACTATTAAAAGAGGAAAAATAGGAACAGACCAACACTTAAGTGTGTGTGTGTGTCTCTGTTTGTGCCCGTGAGGTGCATGGATGTGTCTGTGTGTGCGCGCCCAAGTGTGTGTTTTGCTCTGCTGGGCACGCGTGTGTGTGTGTGTGTGTTTGTGTGTGTGTGTTGGTCAGGGTGGTTGGTGATTGGTGTGAAGAGGCCTGTTAGCCAGAGCAGAGGTGTGTGTGTGTGTGTGTGTGTGTGTGGGACTGTACGGTGATTAATGGCCATCTCATATTGTTGGTTGTATCACGGCGCTGCAGTATTCACACCAACACACCACTCTAATTACTTTCTAAACAGGCTGTTGTTTTCCTACCAACCAGCCGGGTGTTGATGGAAGGAAATACCAGTTGAGGGTAGATCTCTCCTCCCTCTCCTTCTCCTCTTTCTCGCGCTCGCTTTCTCTCTCTCTCTCCGATTTCGCTTTCCCTCTTTCGCTCTCCATCTCTCTCTCTCTGTCTCTCTCTGTCTCTGTCTCTGTCTGTCTCTGTCTCTGTCTGTCTCTCTCTCTCTCTCTCTCTCTCTCTCTCTGTCTCTCTGTCTCTGTCTCTGTCTCTGTCTCTCTCTCTCTCTCTCTTTCTCTCTCTCTCTCTGTCTCTGTCCGTCTCTCTTTCTCTCTCTCTCTCTCTCTCTCTGTCTCTGTCTCTCTCTCTCTCTCTCTCTCTCTCTCTCTCTCTCTCTCTCTCTCTCTCTCTCTCTCTCTCTCTCTCTCTCTCTCTCTCTCTCTCTCTCTCTCTCTCTCTCTCTCTCTCTGTCTCTCTCTCTCTCTCTCTCTCTGTCTCTCTCTGTCTCTGTCTCTGTCTCTCTCTGTCTCTGTCCATGTCTTAAAAGGCCTCAGTGGCGTTCCTCTTGTCCCCATGCAGGACCGACCCAACTCATTTCTCCTCTTCGTGTTCTAGCACAGGCCAGTGTCAGCCGGCCTGCGAGCAACAGATCACAAGCCCCGCCTTCTTTTCTTTTTTTTGTGCGCCCACGCTGAGATGGGGGGGGGGAAACGCACGACACAGAGATATCCAGGGCGCGTTCCTCCACTTCTGAGGGAGACGCCGAGGCGTGGAGCGCGTTAATTATTCAGCGCCACGGGCGTCGCGGATGTATATATATACACGCCGCACGCTCTCAGCGGAGACCGAACGGGGTAACGTGGAGGTGAGCTGCCACGCAGCGGCGTCACAAACTACAAAGCCCACGCCGGAGGCGGGAAACAGGGTTGGTGGTGGTGGTGGTGGTGGAGGGGGGGGAGTTGAAGCGGTGTATTATCTGGTTAGCAACTTCTTAGTCCTCTTCGTTTTTTTCCCTCCCTAAAACCATCTTCCACGCAATTTTGTACAAACTCAGCCTTCCCCCCCCTGCAGTTATTAGCGGTTTCCCCCCCATAAAATGTGCATGTCTACCTTCTTTGTGATAGTGTTTTAGTCCCGGGGACACAGCAGGGGGTCCACTGGATGGGGGCAGGGGGGGAGGCCACAGAGAGAAGCCGGTGTACTGGTAACAAGGACATATAGATAAACAAAAGCCCCCAAAAAACAACCCCCTACAGTTTCGTGTGTGTGTGTGTGTGTGTGTGTGTGTGTGTGTGTGTGTGTGTGTGTGTGTGTGTGTGTGTGTGTGTGTGTGTGTGTGTGTGTGTGTGTGTGTGTGCTGGACTACAGTGGCGCGTGGCCTCAGCCAGCGCTGACGGAGCTGGAGAGGGAAGGAGAGAGAGAGAGAGGATTGAAGAGGGATTGAGAGATCAAGAGAGAGCGAGAGAGGGAAAGAAAAGTGAGAGGGAACAGAAAGAGATGGGGGGGGAGAGAGAGAGAGAGAACAGAGAATGCTGGGACGTTGAGCAGCGTTTTGCACACAGCAGAATATGGTATCTCTCACGCACGCACGCATGCGCGCGTGCACGCTACAGTGGAACAGAAAGAGATGGGGGGAGAGAGAGAACACAGAAAGAGGGAGAGAGAACAGAGAATGCTGGGACGTTGAGCAGCGTTTTGCACACAGCAGAATATGGTATCTCTCACGCACGCACGCATGCGCGCGCACGCTCACACAGTTGGAGGCTGGCCTTAATCTGGAAGGAGTGTGTGAAAGTCTGATGCGAGAGGGTTCCCTATGAACTTGGCGACTTCTGAGCTACAGTCAAACATGCCCACAAAGACCCCCAGAAATATGAAGGAGCACGACAACTAGACGATATTAATGATCATCTCGTTCTAGTGTTTCTAGCTTTAAACTACCAAAACCCTTATCAAACAATGGGACCAAAATCCATTGAAAAAGGCTTGCGTCAGGAATTACGCAGCGGCAAGACCCATTAAAACATCCTAGATCTATTACATTACACGGACCACACTATGAAACAATATCCAACCTCCAACCTTGATCGATCGGCCAATACTTCATACTGCTTCAGAATGCACACATGGCAGTAATACCAAACCGACTGCCCATAAAAACAGGTTGGGAATTCATCTGCACATGGTACATGTAAACACACACGCACACGCACCACGCACACGGCAGGGTGGCTGACAGTCGGGCTGAGGACTCTTGTCGCTGGGCGGATTAAGGGCTGATACAAAAAGAGGCTTTATGCCTGTAGGAAGCGATGACTCCTAATCTGAGAGAGACATGGAGAGAGAGAGAGGGAGGGAGAGAGACGGACACTGACAACAATAGGCCGACCCACCAGCCTCGAAGGCAGCCAATCGGAAGGTGGCATGCATCAGCACCTGCACCGGTTCTGGTCTTCGGGGGATGGTGGCGGGGGGGTCAACCCTCCGTTGACCTTAGGGATCAGGGCTAGGGCACCAACGGATCAAAGGCATAATGGATAGACGCGCACACACACACACACACACACACACACACCACAGACACACGCGCACCAGCGTTTGTTAGCGAGCGGCTGCAGCGATCGACTTCCCGTCCCTCCGGTCTGCGCGGCTACTGCTTCCCTGTTTGCGTCATGCTAATCCCGTCGGGGAGGGAGGGACTGCTAAGCCCCATTTGCCTACAGAAAAGCATTCTTCCATTGGAGATTGCAAAAGAAAACAAAAAAAAATTAAACACAGGATCACTCACTGTGGTGCTCCACCAAACAGCAGTGGATTTGTACGCTTGAAACGCACAACGCCACTTAAAAACGCACAACAGCCACTGCTGCTGTGTGTTTCTGTCGGTCGGGGGCGTCGCTGGGTTAAGTACAGTGCTTAGGCCTGTTGCTGGGATCGGGATTGACTCGCTGGATCTCTTACCAGCAGCTGGGACCTGAGCCACTGAAGCTGTATCAAAACTAACGCGCCCCTCATGGACTCACGTTTGGCCTGTTGGCGTCGATTCTGTGCTCTCAGGATGCCCAGCGCACGCCGGCAATGAAGGAGTCATCACCTCGGAGGGGTTTGGATGAGAATCGGAACAGGGCGCGAACTGGGCTTTGGGTGGCTGGTCGTTATACAGATCTGGCAGCTTTGCATTCACCGGCCCGTTTCTGTTTAAAAGCTTAGCATGGGGGGGGGGTCATGGGATGAGGCTAATGCCAATCATTGATGGCTAGATTAGACACACACGGGACCACCCCCGGACAGGCCAGCGCACCTCTGTCTGTCTGTCTGTGTCTGTCTGTGTGTGTGTGTGAGAGAGAGAGAGAGAGAGAGAGAGAGAGAGAGAGAGAGAGAGAGAGAGAGAGAGAGAGAGAGAGAGAGAGAGAGAGAGGAGAGGAGTGAGAGGAAGAGAGAGAGAAGAGAGAGGAAGAAGGAGAGAGGAGAGAGAGAGAGAGAGGCTATGTAGAGAGAGGATGAGTACGAGAGAGAGAAGAGAGGAATGAGAAGAGAGAGCAGATAGATGAAGAGAGAGAGAGAGAGAGAGAGAGAGAGCGCGCTATATCCTGGGCAAAGTGATGAGCTTCAGCGCCGGAACAGATGGTCCAACCGGTCCTTCACGTGAAATGTGTCCTTCATGGGTCGCTGGCGTTCCCCCCCCCGCTCCTCCTCCTACCCCGTCATGCTGCCATCGAGCTCCGAACACAAGGACGGGATCCTCTCTGGTCCGTGTGTGTGTGTGTGTGTGTTCTGGCAGAGAGGTATCCTGAAGAAGGGGAACAACATGTGTTATTATTGTGGGTTCAGTTACTCAACGTTGGTTTGATTTAAAAAAGGCTCTGTGGTGATTGATTCATCCAAACACACACACACATCCGTGCCTTTGTTTATGTTGGATCATACTGTTTAAGGAGATATTTATTTACACACATAAAATGTAATTCACCTAATATTATTCCAGTGAAAAAGCTGATTTAAGGCTATTTGTTTATCTTGAATTTGGCTGAAAATCTGTTTTTGGTTGAAAATGCAGTCGTTCTTTCCAAGGCTGACCTGTCTGTCCCTGAAACCATAATTCTGAGGTTTTTGTACTTTCCCAGTAATGATTCATGGCCAAACGCATGTTGTGTTTTGGATGGAGAAGTTCATATTTGTTCTAATGCCTTTCAAGCCTTTATGAGGTCCTCTCCTGGCGACAGACGTCAACATGTGCTGTTGTGGATTTGTCCCCCTCCTCCCCAGTTCCTCCCCCATAGGTCATTTCCTTTCTGACTTCATCCAATCAAGAAAATGATTGAGAGGTCAAAGGGCGGGGTGGGGGGCGGGAATAAAGAGACGGTTTCTCTGTTGTTTTTTAAGATAGCCGTGCCTCTCATATCCCTCAGTAATCCGGCGTGCCTTTTCTGGACTTGTTGTTCGTGTTTTAGTTTAATAATTCATTTTAAATTAATTTCAATGTATAATTCATGGCAGGTTTACCATTATTCTTACCAAAAACCATTATACCTGACAGCACCCAATCAAGCACAATGGGACTTCTCTTGAAGGACAGCGAGTGGGTTGGTAGGTGGTGGTGGTGGTGGTGGGGGGGGTAGACACAAAAGGCAGGGCCAGACATAAAGCCCTTTTGCAGATATTGATTCTCGAGGCCTCCAGAGATGGAGGACTTGACCTTTCAACCTTGACCTTCTCCATCTCCGAAACAGTTAGCCAAGTGTCCCGTCAGGCCGTGTCCTACCCAGTGGGGGACTTCATCAGCTGGGAGACGGCAAACGGGACAGAGGAATATTGGTCCTCTCGCAGATTATGTCCTGGTTTAAACCCTTGAAGGGCTTAAGTGTTTGGTAGTGCATTGCCTTTAATGGTGACAACATATGGCTTTGGAAACCAGGGCTTTTATCAGACTTTTACAAACTTACTGACTCAATTTTTGTATATTTTCTCTCTACCCCTTCCTTTTCTCTCTCTCTGTCTCTGTCTCTGTCTCTGTCTCTGTCTCTGTGTGTGTGTGTGTGTTACCTCAGGGCTTCTTTCGGAGAAGTATCCAGAAGAACATGGTGTACACCTGCCATCGGGAGAAGAACTGCATCATCAACAAGGTCACCCGTAACCGCTGCCAGTACTGCCGGCTGCAGAAGTGCCTGGAAGTGGGCATGTCCAAGGAGTGTGAGTACTTTAAGGTGTTATTCGACTACGTTACCCATTATCCAACTGCTACTCATTCATAGTACTGGACATTGGTTTAACAAAGGAGTGTAAGAAGCTTGAGGTCCCATTCAACTAGGCTAACCATGATCCAACTGCTGTCCATTCTGATGAATGGAAGTTGGCTTGTAGACTACAGGAAGTGGCCATAGCCAAGGAGTGTATGTAGTTTGAGGTCTCATTCAACGGCATGACCCATAACTTAACCGCTATGCTTTCAGACCACTGGTAGTGGGCATGTCAAAAGATCCTAGCTTAAGCTAAACAACGTCACCCGTGATTCATAACAACTCCCAAGTCAAACCTTGCAGTTTTGGGGACAGAGCCTTCTCCGGGGCAGCTCCCCGGCTCTGGAACTCCCTCCCCCAAGACTTCAGGAGACCCTCCCAGTTTTCCAATCCTGCTTTAAGACCCATCTTTCCTCTACTGCCTTCTCTTAGCCCCCCCCCGCCCATCCACCCCTGTGTCAGTGCTGTATGTCTGTTGCTGGTCTTACTACCACCGCCACTCAGTCTAAAGCAACTTTGAGTCCTAGAAAGGCATTATATAAACCCCATTTATTCATTTTAACAACAGTTTGGTTTGGTGCAATGCTGGGAATCAGATGTAAACCACTCAATGCAGCTCTCTAACCTCCCCCGAACACAGCCTGGCTGTTAACAAGAAATCACAAACTGGAGATAAATTGACTCTTTTCACAATCTATTCCGTACCAGCTCATTATTCTTAATAAATCCCATTTGGTTTCAAATCGTAAACAATTCTTTGCCTGCCGGATGTTGATGTAAGCAAAACAGGGAATCAGAGACTTTAGTTAGTGTGTGAGTGTGTGTGGAGTGTGTGTTGTGAGGTTCCCAGACGTGGCCTACTCAATGACCGGAGCCGCGTTCTGGCAGACGACGCCCCGGTCCAGCCTTTGGCACACATGCACGAAAACTGGTTCACCCTCATCCGAGCAAGACCTCCGTTGAGGCAGGGGGAGGACGCACACTCGGTGACGTCTGCAGACGAACAGGGAACGGATTGGAATGAAGTGGAAGCGCACGGATTAATGGATGGGTGGAATGAACGGATGGATGGAGGCGATGAATGAAGAGCAGCAATATTACACAATCACGTAAAAAAATCGATAAGAATATGACATCCACTGCAGCTTCTTTTTTTTGTTGTGGTGTGCATACATGTTATGTGTAACTATACATGATGTGTGTGTGTGTGTGTGTGTGTGTTTGTGTTGTG
>OLKM01000269.1:301610-347981 GCA_900291075.1 Melanogrammus aeglefinus | reverse complement strand
CCCCCCCCCCCCCCCCCTCTCCCCGGCCACCCGCCCTCTGTCATCCCCCGCGCTACTTACCTGCTCTTTATGGGACGGAGAGAGCAGGACAAGCCCCCCTCACACCCTAACCCGGCCTCACCCCCTCGCCACTACTGTGGCCTACGGTAAAGGAAGTTATCCTCTGAGCTCCTTACCTCTGAATAGGGCCATTAATCATGGTTAGAAAGATCACACACACACACTCACGCTGTAGACACACACACACACACACACACACACACACACACACACACACACACACACACACACACACACACACACTGCACACAGTTCACTGCAGCTGGTCTAGCATAGAGCCAGAGAGCCCTCTGGTGGTCACACAGGAGCATGACAGGAGATATATCCGTGTTTATGTGGTGGTGGGCAGGAGAAATGTGATAACTGGCAGTGAAGTGTCCTAATTTAGACATCTTCAACCAGACAGGCAGGGAAGGGGGCGGGGCTATTAAGAGGGTGGTGGTGGCGGTGGTGGTTGTCGGGGTGGGGAGGAGCTGTTGCCGGGGAGACGGTGCAGACTGTGGAGCGGCGAGCTGTCTGGCGTTGGCCGCCGATGACTTTGGCCACTGAGTGCCTTCTCTTTAGCTCTAGGGGTGAAACAGAGGAGGATTGGGTGGGTAGGGGGTGGGTCTGTGTGGGTGGGGGGGGGGACCATCTGCGGCCAGCAGGGAGTAGCTGACATAGTCCCTTGCGGTTTTACACACACACACAGGCGCGTGAGTGAGAACACACACACACCTACACACACACACCTACACACACTCACACACGGCACATTGTACACACGACAAAAACTCTAAATGCATAGCCACAAAACTAACACAAGCAATCCTAATACGCACGCACACACACAAACACACCCACTCTCCCCCAGTCACACACACAATCACACACGCACACACACACAATATAGTGGCTGAAGGTCACCCTACACTCCGCCCCTGACGGACTCTGGGCTGACCTTGTGTCTGCAGGGCCGCTGACAGCAGCACACTCCGGTGGCAGGTGGCACCGGGCCCCCAGACAGTGACCAGGAACCTGTGTGTGTGTGTGTGTGTGTGTGTGTGTGTGTGTGTGCGTGTGCGTGTGCGTGTGCGTGTTAATGGTGTGTGCCTATGAAAGAAGGGTTGCTAGCCCATCAGGAGAAAGGTTGAGGTCCGTCGGGAGAGAAAGAGAGAGAGTGAGAGAGTGAGCTGGAGGAGGGAGAAAGTTGGGGGGGAGAAAGATGGTGAGGGGGAGAAAGAGAAACGGGGAGAGAGCTGGGAGAGGGAGAGAGACAAAGCAGGGTAAGAGAGATAGCGAGCGCCGAGGAGAGAGAGAGAGAGGGGAAAGTTTCATCACTGAACGGCAGGAGCAGGGGAACATTGACATTTTTATCTTCCCATTGAATTTAATCTGTGTGATGGACGAGCTGCCACTGCTTTAATTTTCGTTTCTCAAATTATCCCTGTCTATCCCCCCCCCCCCCTCTCCCTTACCCACCCCACGCCACGCACACTAAACACACTAACACACCACCCACCCAAACACACACACACACACACACTCCTCTCGTGTCTTTTGACGCAAACACACGTCAACGCTGACACTAAGAGCGTCTCCGCGGTAACCGTGTGTCAGAACGCTCGCGGTAATGAGGCACGGGGATGATGGACGCGGTGGCGGCGGCGTGCACATAACGTAGCTCGCCATGCCGCCAACACAAAACCCCCCCTCCCCCCAGCCCCAACCGCCCGCCCTGTTAAATACTTCCGGAACGCTACGGTCTCACCTTCACGTTTTGCATAATGCGTCGATTTTAGGCGGGAAAAGGGATGTGGCACTTGACACGTGCACGGATGACTTGACACGCACACAGATACAAACACACATATGTACGCGCACACGCACGCACACACACGCACACACACACACACACACACACACACACACACACACACACACACACACACACACACACACACACACACACACACACACACACACACACACACACACACATTACACACCCATACACATTGGCCCAGCATCAGCTAGTGCATTCGTAAGGCTGCGCCCCGTCTCCGTCCCCCCGCCCCCGCCCGTTCCTGGTTATTGCATGTGGCAATTCGGCGTGACAGAGCACCAGTCGGCCCTAATAGTTCTTTAATGACTTCATTAAATTGTGTTGTGCGGCTGATGATTGTGCCGCCAATTTGTCAGCCGCCTGCCGCTCTCAGGGTGTCCCGTCCCGGGTTCTGGAGGGGGCCGGCAAGGCGTGGGGGGGGGGGGGGGGGGGGGGGGGGAGGAGTTAATTGGACGTGGCCAGTGGTGCCCCCAACCCCCACCCCACCCCCCTCTCCTCTACCTAACGCCAGACCTCCACCCTGGCAATTCCTCGGTAAAAACGAGGGTCCCTGAAGACCAGCTCTAACCCCAACCTCCCCCCCCAAACACACACACGCCTACCTTTGCACCCTAGACTCCAGTGCCCGTAGCGTGGTTAGGAGACCCTTAAGGCAGAAGACTAGGGCGTCAGTTTGTTTTTAGAAGTGGTGGGGACAATACCCATAAGCTGGAGTGTGGTTTGAAAAGTGCTGGGTACCCTTATGTAAGCTATTCATTCATTCAACACTGCATTGCAATATGCTCTGCAGCGTATTGTCAGGTGTTGAAAATCCTATTCGAACAATAAAAGTTGAAAACCATAGTTTGTGTTTTGGCTTGTTTTTCAAAACGGTTGGAAACACCAGGGTATTGGCTCGGGATATGCAATACTAATACACACAGGACAAAGAACAGTGTTGGCAATTTAACACTTATCTTGACATCAACAAAGTTTACCAGACAAACAATGCCAGACTGTAAAGGGGGTACGAAATGAAACGAGGTACTGAGCATCAGCCTTTTGAAGAAGAGCAAGGGCTGCTGGTAGCATAATGTTATGCTGCATTAAAAAAAGAAAAAAAAACAAGCCCCCAGAGGAGAATTGCATCTGCCAAATCCTGACCCCCAGTAAACACTCACGAAGGACCAATGTAGACTTCACTCGTTACATCATAAGCAAATTGCCCGCAAATAAAATCCCCTACAGTTTAGGATAATCACACAGGTTATGCGAGAACATATTTATGTCAGGATAGGCCTACCAGGCTCCAAGTCCAACGTCACATATCTCAATCAGACAAAACAACTTATAACCACATTGGCATAGCAATCGCATCGTGTGTAGCTGCTACTAGCTGCAATCTATACAACGCATACTAGCTGGAGCACCAACCAGAATCAGATCACAATCGCTTAGGACCGTGGGTAACCTTTGGCCAGGTCATCACGAGCAAACAAAACCAGCAGTAAAGATTATGTAAACCAATTTCTTTCCTTGTTATGTGGCCCTCCACATGCAGGCTAGATGATGTATCCATATCGTTATCCAGTGTCACAAACATGCTTTTTACAGGAAGCAAAAGGACCGGCTATTTTCTGAATGAAAATGTCAATCTTGGCTGTCTGTCTTGAAACTCCTCCCCCTCCCCCTTGCGACGACATTAAATATAATTTAACAAATTATACAAACAACAAAAAAAGGCTTAAGTCGCAAGGCAATTTAACTGGATCCATAATGTCTAAGAGAAAAGCTGGAACCGATATAAGATCCTTTTCCAGCAGGCAAAAATGTGCTGTAAGTGCAGAGAAACCTACAAATCACCTTGTTTTACGATGTTTGATATTAACTCAGTTAACTGCTTGTTCTCATCTATTGCTAACATTAACGGTTAGCTAGCAGTAACACTACAGTAAGCTACATACCGGCTTTAGCTACAGTCTATGCTTTGGCTACTACAAATTTCTGTCTTCCACTTTTATTGGTTGAGTGGAATACCTTTTGTACAGTAGCAATGGTTTCTAGTGTTCCATATACATCTGAAGTTAATTCCATGATATTGCGTTAGCCTTCGCTAGTACTAGAAGTCATAAAAGCTAGGCTAGGAAAGCTAGCCTTCCAAGTTAACGTTCTCTCTCAGGTCACAATGTTTGATCTGAATGCGCCACCATGAGAATGCCATGTTTCTACAGTGGCTGACAGTCGACAAATCAAACAACTAGATACCAAATTGCGTTTTTCTCATGTTTGCAATCTGCGGATTTACCACTAGATGACAGGTGTGCATGTTGTGAGGATGTCTTCGTGCGAGCCTATTGCATGATTTAGACTCGACGATTTCGTTTGAGTATGTGGGGATTTTTTCGGTCGCAATTGGTTTGCACATTTTTAAAAGTGGTGGGGACAAAATTCGTATTTTAAATAGTGGTGGGGACATGTCCCCCCGTAATCTACGCCTATATCAGGCCATAGTGGAGCACAATGTGTGAACGATTGTGTCTGGGCCTCTCCAGAATATAATTCCACCCCTGAATGTTTCACTCCTGATATAGTCATCGATGGCTGCCTGAGTGTTAAAAATAGTAAAAACTGCACAGTTTAGTCGGGCCAAAATTCCAACCCCACTCCACCAACCTCAAGCCCACCCTCCCCTCCACTCGCCCCTCCGCTGCCCGGACTCTCCCAGGCTGTGACGCCGTTCTGTGGGGCTGACAGATGAGCCGCGCAGCCCTGGGCTGCAGCAGCAGGGCCAGCTCTCCCCCCTCCCCGCCTGGCCGGGGGCCAGGTACCCAGCTCCACACCACTGATCTCCAGCCAGTCGATGCCCTCCTTCTCCTCTAATAGCCCGGGTTAGGATTACCCGGCCGGCCAATCGGGTCCCGGATCAGTCGTGCCGGGGACACTCGCTGCACTCGGAGAGAGAGAGAGAGAGGGAGAGAGATGAGGGTACACAAATTGCAAAGGAGGAGAACAGAGGAACAGAAGTGATGGCACAGCCCACATTAAAACCATTAACCCCAAAGAGAGAGAGATAAGAAACGCGGCGGATGAGGCGAGGAAGATAGGGGCAAAGTAAATCGAGGAGGGGAAAAGGAGTAAGTGATGGAGAGAAAGCTGTAGGGTGTGTTTGCCGCTCTATAGGCTCCTGAACCGGGCCCCTTTTTAAAAGCATTAGCAGCAGGATATTTGTCATATTATGTTATTAGATTAGCCGGGACCCCTAATGAAAGCTGTGGCAATTTGTCAGCTTTATGGATGGTTCCATCCCGCGTTTCTATTTATCACCCAGCCCCCTATCACCCTCCCAAGCCCACACACACACACACACACACACACACACACACACACACACACACAACACACACACACACACACACACACAACACACACACACACACACACACACACACACACACACACACACACACACACACACACACACACACACACACCAGAGAGGGTGCGAGAGCACACACACAGGCGCGCTAACACAATCCCATCTGAGTTCCACACCCCAGGCTGAGCTAGTTGTGGGTTGGGGCAGGAGGTGGGTGGGTGGGTGGTGTTGGTGTTCGGTGGGCTAGGGTGGGGGTCTAGATGGAGCCTGTAATGGGATTCCAATGCTAAACACGCTGCCTGCTGGGGTTTTTGTCATTTGGGGGTGGGGACGGCGGGGGGTGAGCACACTATTCACCGCCAGATCGCCCAGAGGGGAGCACCGGTGCCTGGCTTTCATATTATTTCAACCCCCCCTTCTCCTCCTCCTCTTCCTCCTCCTCCCCATCTTCTACCAAAGTGATGAAGTCCCGCTCAAGCCATTCATCTTGCAGCACGGGATAAGGAGCAGGATGGGTTGTGTTTTCTGCACCTCGGCTACAGACTCGCTCTCTCTCTCTCTCTCTCTCTCTCTCTCTCTCTCTCTCTCTCTCTCTCTCTCTCTCTCTCTCTCTCTCTCTCTCTCTCTCTCTCTCTCTCTCTCTCTCTCTCTCTCTCTCTCTCTCTCTCAATGTCTCTCTCTCTCTCTCTCTCTCTCTCTCTCAATGTCTCTCTCTCTCTTCTCTCTCTCTCTCAATGTCTCTCTCTCCCCCTCCCTCCCTAATCGCTCCCCTGCCTCCAACCTCCTCAGTGCTTTTAGCTTGTCATGTTTTACATCGTGGCCCCTCCTCTGCTTATCATTTCTACCATAGCCACCTTCGAGAGAGCCTCCTCTCCGGGTTATGAAGCCTCCTGGCCATAAGCTGTATCCATATTTATATAGATATGATGCATTTGGAGGGGGAAACAAACAGATCCGGTCTATGAATCCAAAGATATGTGCCTCGTTGATGAGCAAAGACGCCACTAAACCCCCGCCAAGACCTACTCATGAATGGGGAAAAAGATAGTGTTTGGAAATGAGTCCTAACATTTCCGGTGGCTGTCTCTCGTTCTCTGTCTGTCCCTCTGCAGCGGTGAGGAACGACCGGAACAAGAAGAAGAAGGACGAGAAGAAGCCGGAGTGCGTCGAGAGCTACGTGCTGAGCGCCGACACGGAGCAGATGATCGACAGAGTCCGCAAGGCCCACCAGGAGACCTTCCCCTCGCTCTGCCAACTCGGCAAATACACCACGGTAGGCTGTGTGTGTGAGTGTGAGTGATACCGCAAGTGTGCTGAGCACACTTGCGCATACCTTTCATTTGCAGATGAACGTTGGTATGTTCCCAGCTCGAGCCAGGCCCAAATTGTCCTTATTTAGCTCATTATTGCACGAAAATGTCACTGTCAACGTTATTTGGAGCACATGCTCACTGTAGAGTCTTAGCCAGCGACCTATCAGCCGAAAAGACCTTGTAGCTGCTGGTCCGATGTGGCATGTGGCATTCTCTGAACCGTCGTTCTTTTTAACCCGTTTCTGACCTGTCCTTGAAAGGTCATATGTCATCATTTGTTATATATTTGTTATATATGTGTACAACCCTACAGCATCAACAACTTGATGCTGAACCAGTTTGTATTTCCTTGTAAACGTGACTCAAAATCTTGTTTCCTCACTCTCTCCTCCTTCTCCTCCTCCTCCTCCACCTCCTGTCCTCCACCTCCTGTCCTCCACCTCCTGTCCACCTCCTGTCCTCCACCCCCTGTCCTCCTCCTCCTCTCCTCCTCCACCTCCTGTCCTCCACCTCCTGTCCTCCTCCTCCTCCTCCTCCTCCTCCTCCTCCTCCTCCTCCTCCTCCACCTCCTGTCCTCCCCACCTCCTGGCCTCCTCCTCCTCCTCCTCTTTCTCCACCTGCAGAGCAACAGCTCGGAGCGCCGTGTCTCCCTGGACGTTGACCTGTGGGACAAGTTCAGCGAGCTGTCCACCAAGTGCATCATCAAGACGGTGGAGTTCGCCAAGCAGCTGCCGGGCTTCACCACGCTCACCATCGCCGACCAGATCACCCTGCTCAAGGCCGCCTGCCTCGACATCCTGGTGAGAACACGTCTGCTGCTAAAAACACAGCGCCCGTGTGTGTGTGTGTGTGTGTGTGTGTGTGTGTGTGTGTGTGTGTGTGTGTGTGTGTGTGTGTGTGTGTGTGTGTGTGTGTGTGTGTGTGTGTGTGTGTGTGTCACATTTGTCCCCTATGAAATGCTTTAGTGCAGTTTTTTGTGGGATACAGATATGAGTATTCATGAAGGAGCAGATGTGATATGTTTTAGTTTGTGTTGAGGCCGAGATGGGCCTCTACCGCCCCCTGCTGGTGTTGTGTGGAAGCTGGCAAAAGACCCCGTTCGCAATTCACTGCAATTGCAGTCAAACTTGGGAAGGCTCTGAAACGTCTTTTTTAGCTGGTGATTCATGTTAAATGTATGAAATATTCTGTCACAAAGAGCAAACTGGCCAAGGAAGCTTCTTGAAGAGTGAATTTTAATTTGATCATATTGCCATCACCCATCGTCAAAAACATCACCCCCTCTTCCGTTCTGGGTTTAGATTCTGCGGATCTGCACGCGCTACACTCCGGAGCAGGACACCATGACCTTCTCGGACGGCCTGACGCTCAACCGCACGCAGATGCACAACGCCGGTTTCGGCCCGCTCACCGACCTAGTGTTTTCCTTCGCCAACCAGCTGCTCCCCCTGGAGATGGACGACGCTGAGACGGGGCTCCTCAGCGCCATCTGTCTGCTGTGTGGAGGTGCTGAAACACAAAAGCACTGCAACGCAAAATATATAGATATATACCTGGACTGCAATGTTGTATGTTTGCTGTTCAATCCCTGCAGTACTGTGTTATGATGTGTTGGTGTTACTACTTACTTACTAGTTACTAGTACTACCTTTTCACATGCAAGGATTTGTTTCTAAATCTCCACAAGTACTTGTGTATGCATTTTATGGGCTTTTTAGGTTTGGGGAAAATGTCAGCGATAGTTTCCAACAATGTTTACATTTTGACAGTCTATGTTAGGTCAGTTAAACCTGTATTATAAACAATCTATGTTAGGTCAGGTTAACCTGCAATAGTCTGCGTTAGGTTTGTTTAACCTGTATTTTATACAGTCTATGTACATTACACACACACCGAAGATCCACTAGCCGTGCAGTTCTTTACTGCATACACTTTTGAGCGGTTATAATCCATTGGGAACGTTTTGAAACGTGGCATGTATCCATTTTAATTGTGTTTTAATTAGGCTATTGTTCAGTGAAGAGGAGGTTCTCATGGGCAGACATACACCGCTAGACACACAGGACTCAAAGCCGTGATCGCTTTGTTTAGTCCTAGCTCTAGCTATCTAATTCTGATCCTGAATACATTCTGAAGGTTCGTTTGATAGAGACACCTAGCGGCAGAAGGGAAATATAATACCTTTAATGAGCTTGTAGGAGGTAGGTTACACGTCATGATAACATTTCAGTTCTACTCTAAACGATCTGGCCCTTCTGTTGATTACAAGACACTTAGTGGTGTGTATTTCATATCCATGGGGCGTTGTATCTGTGATGCGGTTTCATATAAATCTATTTTAGGTAGCTTTTATCAAGCCAGCGTACAGCTACCCTTGTCTCCACATGTTCAGAGTGTAAACGTTAATGGACAGCCTTGTTATTAATGGTGGTGGGAGGTGAGCTTTTTTGCTATGATCATAAAATGATCGAAGTAGGTGGCCATGTGTCTAGCAAACACATTGAGCACCATCCAGTGGCTTAAAAAAGACATTACAGGAGTTGATCAAAGAGTTGAAGAGAAGAATAAATGTACCATATAAAACTCAGACAACTAATTCGGCATCACCGCCACACTACAGGAAAGTAATTACGGTATACAATGAATTACAAATTAATCACGAAAAACTATAAAAAACAAAAAGTTTATCAATGTATGGAAAGACGTTTACCGTTATTGCCAGTTGAGTTAAGATAAGACATGACTGATCGTCTTCACGGCCTGCTCTAAATGTTGTGGTTCTTCCTCCTGTAGACCGCCAGGACTTGGAGCAGGCGGACAAGGTGGATGTTCTGCAGGAGCCGCTGCTCGAGGCCCTGAAGATCTACGTGAGGAGGAGGAGACCCCACAAACCGCACATGTTCCCCAAGATGTTGATGAAGATCACCGACCTGAGAAGCATCAGCGCCAAAGGTCAGAGGTCCCACTGGATTCTGTGGGGTGGATCCACACCCGCTCACACCCACTGCCATGATGCTGAAATTGTTTTTGTAATGTGTTATTATGTGAAAAAAAAAAACAACAACTTTTCCTTCCCTTCACAGGAGCCGAGCGGGTCATCACCCTCAAGATGGAGATCCCCGGCTCTATGCCCCCCCTCATCCAGGAGATGTTGGAGAACTCAGAGGGTCTGGAGAGCGGGGCCACGGGGGCCCGATCCAGTGGGGGCCCCCCTGGCAGCTGCAGTCCCAGCCTGTCGCCCAGCTCAGCCCAAAGCAGTCCGGCCACCCAGTCCCCGTAGCGTAGCAGAACCACCACCGCCACCACCACCACCACCACCACCACGTGCTGCCCTCTCTCCGCCCGGCCCTCTCCCCCTAGGGGCCACCGGCCCCCGCGCTGGCCCTCTCCTCCCTGGAGGAGGCTGCATGACGGAGCGGAGAGACAGGGGCCCGGCTGAGGGAACCGGAGGCTGGCTTGTTGGGTGGATGGGGGAAGGCGGAGCGGGTCTCCCTCTAGCTCCAGCCCTGCCCCTGGAGCCAGGATGTGGGTGGGAAGGGGAGGAGGGCCGTGTGGGAGTGTGGGAGGTGGATCGACTTTTAAGGGACAATACTGTAAACACTGCTCCACCTCCCCCTCCGTCTCATCCTCCTCTGCCTTCACCCTCGCCTCCGCCACCTCCCACCCTTTGCTCCATCCTCTGAAAGACAGACGGGTCCAGCCGGGACGGTGGGCCAGTTGCATCAGTGTGTTGGTCTGAAATAGGGGGGTGGGGAGGGGGGGGGGGGGGGCGATGCCAGTAAAGACCTCACAAGACCACCCGACACCTTCTTGTTGTCGGGTCTTGTCCAACTTCAAGGCGAACTATGGGGCTGTACCTTGGTAATAATGCACCTCCAGCTCTCCCAATTACCCACACCCCCGCCGCCCCCCCCCATCCCCACCCAGCACCACCCACCGCCCCCCCCCCCCCTCTAAAAAACAAAGACAAAAAGAAAAAGAAACTCTTGAGTCTTTTATTCCTTTTCCAACTTCAAAACAAAACCTATTTCGTACAAAAGTTATATAAATATATATAGAAAATACTTAATGAACTATGGCGACTGACTTGTCCACTATGGAATGACAGGATGAGTGGCAGGAGAGAACATTGTGGTTTATTTTGGAGATTTTAAACTGTCGTTATTCCTAAACTGTTTTAATATTTTCCTACCCATCGGGCGTGCTCTTCGATTTCGTTACATACGAGGAAGGTGTTTGAAGTGAACGAAAAAAAGTTGAAGATGTTGAAATTGCTGTCCAATCCACATACAAACATGCATGTACACACACAGACAAAGACACACACACACACACACACACACACACACACACACACACACACACACACACACACACACACACACACACACACACACACACACACACACACACACACACACACACACACACACACACACACACACACACACAGATGCACCAACAAACAAACATAGGCAGACACACTTTATTATGCACAGGAAATGTGTCCATTAATATCACATACTATTCCAGGTTGGGTTGGTTTTTCTTTTGATCTTAATTTTGTTTTGCGCTGCAAAGAGAATGGAGAAAGCAATGATTGTATTAACTTGGTTGTATCACACGGTCACCTGTCCTTTCAAGAAATCAATTTAATGAAGATCCTTTATTAAGGTGTATTTTAAGTAGCCTATGAGTTTGTGTATATAAGCTGTATTCATTTCTTTAAAACTATGAAGAGTTTAGCTTTCACCTGATTTACGGAAAAAAAAAGAAATACATTTTATGTCTTTTTGTCCATAGGTTTGTGATTCAAGAAAAGACTTATCGAGCACATTTTACTGAAGGAAATGCATCCGTGTTTTTTGTCCTACTAGAAACCGGGCAGGCCGAGTTTTGCAAATTTCAGCAACTGCCTCATCTTATTTTATATCCCCCACCACCACCACCCTCACACTGCGAACAAGACCCCACCTTTTTAAATATAGTTTTTGAAGGAGCTCTCCAATCAGGGAATAGCTTATTTTTTTGCCGTGCAACTGACAGGAGATGGTTCAACCCATTGGCCAGCAGATGGGGGATAACTCAACGCAAAAGCAGCAGACTCCCCCCAAGACGGTCATGGCGTGAAGGATCGGGACTCACACACACTGTGGCAGAAACACATTGTGTGTGTGTGATCGTGTGTGTGTGTCTGGGGGAGGGGGCCTGAACATGGGACTTCTGACTGAAAATTAACATGTGACCGTTGACCTTTTTGAATCTAACGGGACCTCACTCTGGTGATTCTCTTCTCACGCCAAAACGCCTTCACTTCACCACCCATCTCGTTGAGACCGTCGTACCTGTACACCACTACACACACACACACACACACAGATCTGCGCACAAACATACACACACACGCACAAACATACACACACGCACCAATGTCTCAGGAAGGAATCATTAATTTGTGTGCTTGGCCTGTTCTTTGTAAATGTTATCCCGTGCTACACTCCTGGCCCTCCCAACACACACACACACACACACACACACACACACACACACACACACACACACACACACACACACACACACACACACACACACACACACACACACACACACACACACACACACACACACACACACACACACACCTCTGCTACTGAGCCCCTGAATTCGTTGATCACACACTTTATGTCTGGCCTGGTTGCCCAGGACTTTCTTTTTTTTTTTCTTCAGAGACAAGCATTTTGTTTCCGACATAGGATGCCAGTGTGGAATCTGTTTGACTCGTTTCTGTGTATGTTCATTACTGTCAAAGCTGCTTTCTTCAATCAGGACTTCAACCACGTCCAGAACAGCACAGCCTCGCTCGCCGCCGCCGCCGCTTATCTGAAATGGCAACAAAATGCACCCTCAGTTTTTGAAAATTATGGAATATGTTGCGATTTTGTGTCATGCTTAACAGGTGACTTTGAAAAGAAAAGAGAAAAAACAAACAAAAAAAACATAAAATCGACATTTAATAACAATTGTTGTGTTTGTGTGGTGTGTTTTCTTCATCTCGCTGCTTTCTATCACTTATACTACCACTTAACGTATAGTTTTATGCACCATATCAATATACTTTATGTGTCAGTGGAAAATAACTGCAGTCTGCATACATGGAGAAAAACACATGACAAGTGTCATAAACTAGGCGTTTCTATTTGTCTTGTGCACAATAGAGCCAGAATCATTTCGCCAAAGAAAAACGAATTATAATTGGCCTATGAAAAATGTTTGACAATACTAAAGAATATTGATCAAGATACTCGTAGTTTACCGAATACTGTAATTGTTTAGATCAATTTTGTGGTCAGATTACAATAGGCCTACATTACCTTGATTAAAACAAGTTATATACACTATATTATTAAATGAGAAAATAACTATCTCGGCTGGGGGAGATAACTTCACGTAGGTATGGTCAGATAAAAAACAAGTTAATCTTAGTTTAGAAATTCACACGGTTAACGTTATTTATGAGACGCATGGGAACAGAATACAAACACTACACGAGAGTACTACCCGCGTAGTAGAAAACGAACTGGTTCTACTTTTGTACGCGTCATCAGAATAAACCAATGGTAAAGCTTCGCGCGGAAATTTAAATGTTTTTCAAAAAACCAGCCTTGCTTTTCAATGTATTGCTCCGCTCAGATTGAAAACAAAATAGGACCGCGTGGAAATACAATCGTTATATCTAGTTTATTTTTTTATTTAAAACGCATAAACATAACGACATAAAAAATATACATTGGCAACGCATTATCATTGATGAATTCTGTTGTTATCGTTTTCGAATTGAATGATTTCTGAGTTTGTGGAGTAGCGGATGGATACAACCCGTGGAGCGCCTCACCACCGTGTACAGAGAGAAGTGAAGCAAAGAGGCACAATATTAGCGTAGTTAGCCCGCCGTCGGATAATCTGCGTTAGAGCAGATTTAGTTAAATTAGGAGTTACACAGTAAATCTGATGAGTTTGTGGACTTCAGGTTATTTAAATTTTATAGGGCTCGGATCGATCTACATGGACTACGTGGATTAAAAGGTTTGTCAAGGTAAATATTGAGATTACGACGCCGAATGGCAATATCTGCCACGATGATTTGATGCACGACTTGTAAGGCGGATTATGCGCAAAATACTAATCATCTTTAATCACATGTTTTAAATAGCCCTCTGCTATACGACTCACGTGTTTTAAATGTCTCTGAGGTCTTTGAGTTGGCTCCTATTATGCACGTGGAGACTTTTATCATGGACACGTTTAAGGAGCCTCAAATATCTGCTCCTTTTCTGTCGAACTTTAACAATTCATTGTCACCAGTGTAAAAGCAAGTGGCTACTATTACTGCAGTAAGGGGTTTAGAAAAATGTTGACATGAAAAAGGGGTTGGGACAAGTATTCCTTTTACATTTTTAAGGCTTGTACATGGCATGTCACCTCACCATGACCGCTTCCATTTTGAAGCCAACAGCATGTGAGTGATGAGATTCACGTTAGTAGTGGTGGTTACCATGTTAGGGGTTCTTGGGTCCTTGTTTAGCCTTAATCGTGAAGTATTCATTTCATTTTAGGAGACCTTGTGTTGTCTGAAACTGCAAAAGCGTTTCCCCATGTGCTTAATTTTCCATAAGCCTGGGTTGGGTTATGTTCACGTTTATTTAGGATTCAACAGTGAAGTTGCTATGACTTGAGTCTGTTTTAATATTGCCAACATCACCAACCTTATATCCAAAGGTGCATTCAAGTTCTTGTTACACAAAGTATAAGGGCAGTAAAATGCATTATTTGCCTGCTCAGACAATATATTAGAAAATACACAATTATAATAAGTTTGAAAGTGAAAAGATGGAACAAAGGTACTATGTATAACAACCGGTGTCGTTTCGCAGTAAGTTACTGAAGAGTTCACTGTAGACTTGTGAGCATGTTGGGGGGGGGGGGGGGGGGGGGTGCAAGAACATGCTGCAAGTCCTTCAGGCATGGTCCTTATTTTTTTATTTTTTTAAAGGGTAAAGCGCCACCTGAACATGTCTGTATTGCACCACCACTTCTCTTCTTTCTGATGAACAGGCCCAATCTTGAAGTTTTCGTATAAACGATTCTGTTTGTCATTTACCCAAGAAGGTACACTGCTTTTCTTTTTGGATCATAACTGATCAATGACATCTCTGTGCTTTTTAGGTAACTCAAAATGCCATACGGAAAGATTGTCGTGATAAAGAGGGGAGGAGGAGATGGAACTGAGTTTCCTCTAACCGCAACATGTCTCTTTGGAAGGTATGGTGAACCAAGTTTTAGTGAATTTGCCAGTCGATTGGCGCATTAGGCTATCTTTAATCCAATTCTAGTAATTCAAGTTGAGTGCATGTTAATAGATTTGACATCCATTTCTCAATTTATTTTTGATAAATTTAATCATCACTTGCCTGTTTTCGTGCATATTGCACCGAACATGTCAAGGCTGCTTGACAGATGTCTACTTGACCCATACATTTGAAAATACTGGGGGCGGGGCTACTGATGCAGACGTCACTGTCGCTAGGTTCAGTGTATGTAAAGCCGTATCGAAAGCAGGCAGTGGCTGGTCTGTAGCCACGATCATTGACAGTACAGGTAAAATGCTTGGAGCCTTTCCCGTGTTTGGAGGATTAATAATTCCTACCTGACCCTGTTGCTGCAATACATGTTTATAGAATACAACGTATGCAAATATATTATACATTGGACCCATTTTGATGTCAAGCATGCCTTGGAAAACATGCATATTTCCAAAACACTTATCACAGGTTTTTTGTTTGTTTTTGTCACAGGAAGCAAGAATGTGATATTCGTATCCAGCTTCCTCATGTATCTAAAGAACACTGTCGGGTGGAACTGAATGAAAATAAAGAGGTACCACTTTTTGTTTTGTTGGTGTAGGGAGGGAGCCATCTCCCCATTGTTGCACATATCATGCATTCAACAAGATTGAGAACAGAGGCGTTCAGGCTCTTACATTGACGTAACTAACGCAATCTCTGCTCCAGGTGATCCTCACTAACATGAGTTCGGTGAACCCGACTCGTGTGAACGGGGAAGAGCTGCAGCAGGCGGAACGTCTGAAGCATGGTGACGTAATCACAATTATTGACCGTTCTTTCAGGTGGGTCTCTATAAACAATAGTAAAATGGCGAAGGATGTTGCCGTTATCCCTGCGTTTCCTTTTTAAAATCCCTCTTCTCGAATGTCGCTTTTTTTTTTTTAGGTTTGAATCTCCTCCACAACAGACGCCAAAGAAATCTTCGGCCTCTGGCAAAGCAGATACTCAGGTACAGGATACATACACTCATCACGTGTGCACTGATTACGTTTTATAGTTCTTGGTGCTTTTGTGCAGGTTTTCCACTTTTCTCTGTGGTTAATTTCTATGACCTTTTTACCTAGGTTCTGCACGAGCAGTTGAGAACCCCAGGGGTGAACCGGACGTCCGAGATCTCAACAGGTACATGATCCTGTGCAAGTAAAGCATGTGTATAGAAATTAAAATTTATTCTATGACCCGTCTGGTAATGGCTGCATTTCAAAAATCGAAATTTGAGACTCGCTAAATATAATACCACCTTTTTTATTTTGTTTCGCCTAATTGCCTCTGCGTCAATTTAGGCCCCCGTCTGAAAGATGGCGCAAACAATGACAACATCCAGCGATCCCTGGATAAGACCATGGAGGTGGAGTCCAAGGGTGACGAGCCCGACTCCCCCTTCAACGAGCTGTACCAGATGATCAAGCATTCTCTGGTGACTCCACGCAAACCGGCCGGACAGCACTCCCAGACCCCCGCAACCAAGAGCGGCACACCCAGGTCTCAGCCCGGGCTTATCACCAAAGTGGTTGTGCAGGCTGCTGCTGCTGCCTGCCACACCAGACGTGGTGAGCACCCCCAGTAAAGATGAGATCAAGAGCCAGGTGGTTGCACCTGCAAAGTCCCCGAAGAAGCACACTCCAAAAACCTCCCTACCCGCTCAGGAGATGCCCAAAAAGACGGGTCTGTCTCTGCCTGCCAAAACCCCCAGCACCCTGAAGGCGAGCGCAGCACCCGAGGAAGAGACCCCACAGGAGGCCATTGCCGAAGCGACCTGTGCCACACCCACCTCAGCGAAGCCCTCTCCAAGGGTGTCGCCTCGCAGTGTCGAGAAGACTATCAAGGCCCACAGTTTAAAGAAGGAGCTGGAAGCTAAGACAGCAGCAAGTGGTAAATATTCAATACAAATGCCATGCTTTTCAGGCCAGTTTCCGAGTAGCTGACATGCGTATTTTCCTGATGTTGAAGTATTTGAATATATGGCTGTTAACGTAGTCTTTCCCCCCCCCCCCCATCTTTCAGAGATACTGGCAGCAAAGAAAAGGGAAATGGACGCTATAGCCAGCCCAATGACGATGAGGAAGCGTGTGTCATTCGGAGGCCACCTGAGCCCCGAGCTGTTTGACAAACGCCTTCCCCCGAGCTCCCCTCTGCAGAAGGGGGCCACCCCGCGACGCAGCCTCAGCATGGCTCGACCCAAACAGTCGCTCTCATCCGACGGGCCTCAGCTATTGGCTTGGTCAAGGTAAAGCAAGGAGGGAAACGAAGTGTAAACAAAAAAATCCTTCGGTTATTTTTGTTCATTTGACTTATTTATATTTGATTCCCACAGGAGTTTGACGAAGTAAAAAGCCCGAAGGTCAAGTCTCCAAAGGCCAAGACTCCCTCACCCGCCAAGAAGTCGCCAAAGGTCAAGGTGGCGTCTCCCAAAGCCCCTTCATCAGCCAAGAAGTCGCCGAAGGCAAAGTCTGGCACACCTTCCAACGACCAGTCTCCCACAGTCAAAGGGCGCTTCTCCATTTCACGCATTAGCACGCCGTCCCCCATCCCCGAACTGGAGACCGCCACCCCGAAACTGCCCCTGAAGAGGAAGAGCATCGCTAGGAGGAGCATCGCTCGGAAGACGCCCAAGAGCGTCCTGAAGAACGCAGCCGAGGTTCTGCGCAGAAGAAGTGGAGTTTCAAGGGCATCTTTGAAGGGTATGTTTCTAAAATTATGTCCGTACTTAGAATCTAGTAATGTCCTGTGAATCCACAAATACTCATTCATAAATAATGACAATAAAATGATAACAATGGAAGATATGTATATGTACTAGGGCTGCTCGATTTTGGAAAAAATGAGAATCACGATTTTCTTGGTTAAGATTGAAATCACTATTCAAACGATTCTTGAGTTTGATAATAAAATGCATTTATTCGGCGGTAACTGAGTTTTCAAAATTCTTAAACTACACAATACACAAACTGTTCAAATAAAAATTTCATCAAGGACCTTCATTCTTTTGTCTTTATATTTTTATTAAATTCATTTTGATTGCTTTAAATGTGGCTAGAGATGTAGAGTATCATATTAACTGTGCCCTTTCCTCAGTTGTGAATTCCTGGGTGGACATTGTGAAGTTTGGCCAGGCCAAGCCGGTGGTCCCCCTATGCAAGGGTCGGGCTGCCCCACAGAAGGTGAAGAAGGTGGTGGCTCTACCCATGGTAAGAAGACATATTGGCATTACTATTGTTTGGTTCTGGTCCTGTCGAACATGCTCCTGTAAATATGATCTAAAGGCGCCATGCATTTAAACCCAGCCTGCAAATTACCTTTTATGCAGTAAGTAATGTAAGCTAGACAATGTCCTACATGCTAGAATGCCGTGAAATGCCTGGAAGGTAGAAAAAGTAGATGCCGTCCCAAGCCTTAAAGTTGAGTCCTACAGATCTGACACTGGATTGTGTGTGTGATCTATCTGGCAAAATATTTAATCCGATCTCCCGGTTGGGCAGTGAAAGGCTTTTTCACATTGTTTTAGTCATTGTTGGTGTGGTTTTAAATAAGCCAAATAACCTAATTCATAATACTTCTCTAAATACATGCCGTTTATTGAATTGGTGAAATAAATAAAATCGATCTAGACGGAAATATGAATATACTATATGGAAATCACTTAATGGGATTTCTGAAGTTGAAAAGTGAGCCTGAAGTTGACCTGTTATCATTCCTCTTTCAGACCCCTGCTAGGAAGTGCCCTCACGGCCATGTTACCACTGGCCATGCTGATTCACCTGTCACTATTGTCGTCGGCAAAGCCTTCAATCAACGGGCCGCGCAAGCTGCAGGGGCTGCCCCCAAGCTGGTCCCGAATATCGCTCTTCTGAAGAAGAACATGAAAGTAGATCAAGACCTGACCGGTAAGACATTGTGTTAACCGTTCTGGTATTATGGTTCTGTTGTTGGTTAACCAGCCACGGTTCTCTGGATGACCTTTCGCTCAACTTGTATTTGTTTTTGTATTTCAGGAATCGCCGAGATCTTCACCACCCCAGTCAACGCGAGGAAGAGGAAATCTGACCTGATGGCGAAGACCTCCACAGAGACTCCCGCCACAGCGCTCTCTACATCCGCCGTCGAGGTGTCCGTCATGAACACGCCAGAGGGGACCGGTAAAGACTTGCGCGACACCGACAAAGACTCGATTGACTTGCACTCAATAGTCCTCATCCTTGACATACTGTCTACATTTTTGTTGTGCAGGTGAAATGGTCGTTTCCCCAATGGGCGTTGGCTCCGCAACAAAGCGCGGCACATTCAACCGCGAGGCGGTGCAGCGTCTCCTGCAGAGTGATGAGGGCTCCAGCTTTGTCGCCGAGGCCCCGGCTCTGGATGACGCCGCGCAGGCCTCCAGCCAGGAGGTCGACGCCAAGGAGGCCACCCCCAAGCAGAAGCCCGCCCAGAGGGCCGTGAGGACCCCCAAGCAGAAAGCCGAGCCCATCGAGGACCTCCGAGGAAACCTCCTGAAGACCCCCAAGCAGAAAGCCGAGCCCATCGAGGACCTCCGAGGAAACCTCCTGAAGACCCCCAAGCAGAAGCCCCAGCAGCCAGACGGTCTCAGCGCCGTGAAGAGGATCATGAAGACCCCGAGGCAGAAGTCCGAGCCCATGGAGGACCTCAGGGGGAAACTACTGAAGACTCCCAGAGTGCAGAAGGTCTCTGGAGAGCTGAATCTAGAGGGAGTCGAGCAGCTCCTGCAGACCCCTAAACAGAGGGAGGAACCGGTCACTGTCGTTTCAGAGGTGGTTGTCCAGGAAACTCTGGCCACCCCGGAAGAAACCGTCGCTCCCGTTGGGGAGGTTGAGGAAAATCTGGCAACCCCTGTGGGAATCATCGCTCCCGTTGAAAGAGGTGGTTGTGGAGGAAACCATCGCTCCCGTTGTAGAGGAAACCATCGCTCCCGTTGTGGAGGAAACCATCGCTCCCGTTGTAGAGGTGGTTGTGGAGGAAACCATCGCTCCCGTTGTGGAGGAAACCATCGCTCCCGTTGTGAGAGGTGGTTGTGGAGGAAACCATCGCTCCCGTTGTAGAGGTGGCTGTGGAGGAAACCATCGCTCCCGTTGTAGAGGTGGTTGTGGAGGAAACCATCGCTCCCGTTGTAGAGGTGGTTGTGGAGGAAACCATCGCTCCCGTTGTAGAGGTGGCTTGTGGAGGAAACCATCGCTCCCGTTGTAGAGGTGGTTGTGGAGGAAACCATCGCTCCCGTTGTAGAGGTGGTTGTGGAGGAAACCATCGCTCCCGTTGTAGAGGTGGCTGTGGAGGAAACCATCGCTCCCGTTGTAGAGGTGGTTGTGGAGGAAACCATCGCTCCTGTTGTAGAGGAAACCATCGCTCCCGTTGTAGAGGTGGTTGTGGAGGAAGCTCTGACAACCCTTGAGGGAAACACTGCTCCCATCGACGAGGTGATGGTTGAAGAAACTCCTGTTGTTGCTGATAAACCACCTGAGAATGCTGAGGTAATGGAATACTAGATATGAGGGAGAACAGTCACAAGTCTGAGAATGTTAATTCATAATTGACCGTCTCACCTTTTCTTACCTTCTGTACTTCATGCTAATCAGACTGGGTCTAAATTGTCATTGACAGGATGGACCGGAAGATGTCATTGAGGAAGTCGCCCAGGCAGACATGGCCACCGGTAGGTTGTCCTGGAGAATGTTTCCTGTTTGAAGATAACTTTAGGATTTACCTCCTTGGTGACTTAAGCATATTGTCCTGAAGGTTAATGTTGCCAACGATGAGCTGTACTTACACTATGCTCAACTTTTGAAAGTTTAAAAGCGTGTTTAAAAGCACAACTAACAGATTGGCACCCTCAATTTATTAACGTGTTGGGAAAGTACAAAACAAATGATGTACTTTCATTTAGCGCAGCTTAGAATTACAGGTGGGATAAATGTAGCAATGCAGTGTGCAACTTGAACTGCAACCACGCCACGTAGGGGAATACACCATGTGACATAAAAGCTACAAGAGGAACTACTAGAAGTGGAATAATGGAACCATTTAAGGCAAAACTGATTTTGTTTTCAGAATTGGTTATTTGTCATGCTAATATTTGTTGTTTGGTTTTTTTCTCTTACAAAAGAACTTGTCTCTTCTGACGCACCAGTTGCCATAAAAACCGCCCCCCAGGAAGTCGTGCAAGAGAGCGCCCTCCCCGCCGCAGTGCCATTGAGCAAATCTCTCCGAGGGAAGAAGGTGAAAGCGACCAAACAGGTCACCGACGAGGATGCTACAGTGGAGGAACTGACCACCCCGGCACGGGCAAGACCAGGAAGACCAGCGAAGAAAACCCCAGCGCCACCTCAGCTCGAAGAACAGATCCCCGCGAAGAGCCGACGGGGCAAGCTGACGGGGAGCAAGGACGTCGAGGCACCGATCGTCACCAGCCTCGCCGAGGAGGCTGCAGAGGCAGCCCCTCTAAAGCCCAAAAGGGGGAGAAACGCCAAGCCCGCACCTGCTGTTGATGCCGTACCAGAGATCGCCACCACTGAAGAGACCAGCCATCAGGCTCCTGCAGCAGGCGCCGTCAAGTCGGACACCACCGCACTCCCACCTCCAGTCAAGACTCCAGCCACCAGGAAGGGAAGGACCCCCAAGAAGGTGGCTGAACAGCCGACAGCGGTTCCCCAGCCTGAGGAAGAGTCCGTTCCCGCTGTAAAAGTGGTGAAGCCGAGAAGAGGCCGGAAGGCTGCCCAGCAGGAGCCTCAGGTGGGAGTGTTGGAGGAGGAGGTCAGCGAGGGGGCGGCCGACGCTCAGCCCGAGGAGCCGGCCCCCGTCCCGGTGAAGGCCAGACGAGGGAGGAAGGCTGCACCAGAACCCGAGGCGGTCGCCGTTGAACAGGTCGCCGCCGAACAACCAATCCAGGCCCCGGGCCGCGCCAAGAGGGGAAGGTCAACCAAGGTCAAACCAGAAGAGGAGGCGGAGGAAGACATCCCGGTCCTTCCAGAGGCTGTTGTGAAGCAGCCGACTGAGAAATCAAGGAGATCAAAGAAGACCAAGCAAGAGTCTGTTGAGGAGGAGGAGGCGGCCTCCGAAGAGCTCCAAGTGGTGGAGAGTTCGGCCCCTGAGAAGGTGAAGGCTCCATCTAAAGCCCGGGGAAGAAAGGCCAAGCAGCAAGTGGAGGAGGAGGAGACCCCTGTGGAGTTGGCTGTTGTCGCTGAGGTGGTCGAAGACCCCACCGCAGCCCCGGCCGAAAAACCCAAGAGAGGAAGGCGGCCGACAAAAGCTGAGGAGCCAGAGACGGTAGTCCCTACTATCGCGGAGAAGCCGAAGCGAGGAGGAAGGAGAGCGAAGACCGTGTTGTCGAGGAGGAAGTCACCGAGCTTCAAGAGGAGACGGTTGAACCTGAGCCGGTTCAAGAGGAGATTACAGCGCCAGAGAAGGTCGTTAAGGCAACGAGGGGTAAGAGGGCTGCTGTGACGGTCCCGGCCACGGCGGCAGTCAAGAGGGGTCGTCGTGGTGCCGTGGAGCCCCCCCAGGAGGAGGCCGTAGAAGAGGTCGCTGCCGTCGCCGTAGAAGAGATCGCTGCCGTCGCCGTAGAAGAGATCGCTGCCGTCGCCTCGCGGCCCACGGCCCGCGGAAGGGCAGGCAAACGGGGCGCAGTGGAAACGGCTGATGTTCCAGTGGAAGTGCCCGAAGAGGAGGAGGAGGAAGAAAAGGTCCAGCCCAAAAAGGGAAGAGTCTCAAAAAAGACCAAGTCTACGCCCAAAGACCAGGAATCCTCAAAACCATTGGAGGAAGAGGTGACTGTTACTCCTGAGATTCCAACCGCAGCGCCTGTGGTCAAGGCCACTCGCGGCAGGAAAGCCGCTGTCGCAGCCGCTCCCAAGAAGGCGACCCCCGTGGTCGCGGCCAAAAGAAACGCGTCCAAGGGCCAGAGCAAAGCTGAAGAGGAGGATCTCTCAGAAGTGTCAGTGCCTGTGAAGCGCACCAGGAGAGGCACCAAGGTTTTATAGGCAGCTCAACCAGTTTACCTACCTTTTCTATTTTATTATACCTGTGCACTGGTAGTCTGCAGAATGTGGTTTTGTCTTAATGTTGTTGTTTTGACAGATGTATATTGCTTTTTGATTTTAGATAAAAGTTGATTCGTGAGAAACTTTTTTAAATAAATTACAATTTCAAAGTTTGTCTGCTTGGCTATTAATTCTGACTAAAAATACTGTAAATTACTATTGGTACTCTTAAAAGCAAACATATTTTGGTTGAGGAGAGTATAGGGAAAAACCTCTGGGAAATAAAATGACAAATTCAATATAATTATTCCGTTGTCTATAATTCGGTTATGAGGAATAAAAAAAATCGTTATGTCATGCGTATAAAAGGAGCACTCAAAGTTCAACCACATTGGTTTGACGGAACAAATATTGGGGTATATGCGTAGCACGGACTCATTTGGAAGTCAGACCGAAAGTAACGCAAGGCATTCGTTGGAGGGAGATTTGAGAAAAGACTTGACAAATCAGGTAAGTCTTTCCTGAGTCAAGAACTTTAGACTTTATAGAAATACCAAATTAAACTGCTCTTATGGAAGTGGACATAATAACGACGCCAAAAGGATTTCATTGCAACCTTTGCAACATCGATATGCCAAACAGTAAGTAGCTAACGTTAACTACACCATTACTGTGACTTTCAGTCATTTCTGAGAAATGTTTTCCGATCGTTAACGTTGTGTTTTTCCTCTTTTGTTTATTTATCTCGCACCAAATATGACTATATCTCCTGGGTCAGAGATCATACATATTGTAACATTTATACATTATCTTTTAAAGAACCTAGTTTGGATGAGCATGTGAAAGGGCGAAAGCACAAGACGTTGACCGACGTGCGCGCCACCCGGCAGGCGCAGGAGGAGTGCAGCGTGTTCGTCAGCGGCTTCCAGAAGGACACTTCTCAGACCCAACTCACAGAATACTTCCAGCGCTTCGGAGATGTCGAAAATGTCATCTTTGACAAAGACAAGGTTGGGTGCTGGACTGAAACTGTAGCCAGTATAATTCTAATAATCCTGCATAACCACTGTTTTAGATGGATTGATGGAATCCATCGGAGAGAAAGACCAAAGGGAAGGGTTGGTTGAGAAATGACACAAATGTGTTTATGTTAACTGTTAATGAAAACATCTCATATGTGTAGATTAAAGATAAAAGATGCAATGTCAGGTACAAAAACTCACCTGCATGGTTTTTATATTATATCACTATTATAACTGAACTCATTCTGTTGTTCCAGGGCGTATACGCCATCGTGCAGTTCAGTGAGATTGAAGGCCAGCAGAGGGCCCTGGCCCAGCTGGTACACGAAATGAACGGCCAGAGGTGGCGGGTGAAGCCACGGGAGAAGAAGGGCTTTAAACTCATCAACAAGAAGAAGACAGACTTCCAAAACCTCCAAGAGGTTCTGGAGAGGCTTAAACCGGTGTTGGTTCAGGCTGAGACGGTAAGAATCCATCCTGCAGTACTGTGTTAGTTTGCACCTGTTTCTTTTCCAGTGTACTAGTGAACAGAAAAGTCCATATTAACATTTGTTTTTTATGTTGTAATTTTTGCTACTAGATCAGATAACAAATGTGTATGTGATTATGGTTGTCATTTATAACATTTAATCTAAAGTTATTTAATGATCACCTTGTTGTTACCTCACTTAAGGTTAAAATTGTATGAATGTTTCTACCATTTTGTATTTAGAATCTATTCTATAAAGCAGCATGGTTGGTGATATTACTCAACTCATCAGCCAAGGAAATAATTGAACAAATAGTAGTACACTTATTACACTTATTATTATTATTAGACGTTTGGGAGTAATAATGTATTGACAGAAGATGCGGTCCAGATTTGGTCAGCTGAATGTTGCGTGTGGTCCCAGGTGAATGAGCAGATGCACTGTGTGGTGGAGCGCATTCAGTTGTCGGAGAACAAGAGGAACGCCCGAGCGCTGCTGGTCCAGCTGATCCAGGAGGTCTTCACAGAGTTCTTCCCTGGTAAACCTTTATTTTGTACATCTTGGGAGATGTGTGTGAATCCCAGCTTTAAAAGGGCTCTGTTTTGTGTCAGGGTGTTTACGTAGGTTTCCCCCCTTTTGATCTAATCGTACGATGTGAGCTGCGCCCAGTATAACAACATTAGTTTGCTTTACTTAGAACTTGCCGGCAGTAAAAAACGACAAAAAAATTCATCTTCTTTCTAAGAGCACGCAATGTGCATTGATTAAAGACATTAGCCTGCACTTTGCTCTGTAATGAATAAAACACATTTCCCCCCCCTGGTGTTTTACAGACAGCCAGATCCTGCCGTTTGGCTCTTCCGTGAACACGTTTGGGATCCACTCCTGTGACCTGGACCTGTTCCTAGACCTGGAGAACACCAAGACCTTCCAGGCCCGCGCCAAGTCCTCCACAGAACCGGTACACCGGGAGGAATCTGGATCCCTCAAAGACTCATTCAGTTGATGAACCCAACCACAATCTCAGTGTCCGTCTCTGTTCCTTTACCCTGTATGTCTCTCCCTCTGTCTGTCTCTTAGATGGCGGAGGCCTCCTCAGACGACGGCCGCTCGGAGGACTCCATCCTGTCGGACATCGACCTGGCCACGGCGTCTCCCACCGATCTGCTGGAGTTGGTGGCGGCCATCTTGAAGAAGTGTGTGCCCGGCGTGCACAAGGTGCAGGTGGTGGCCAGCGCCCGGCTCCCCGTGGTGAAGTTCCACTACCACCAGCTGGACCTCCAGGGGGACATCAGCATCAACAACAGGTCGGCGCATGACCGCGTACTTTACAGCCCCAGACTTCTTTGACCACCAACTAATATGACGTTGTTAATGGCCATTCTGCCGCGCTGCACTAAACCAAATCTAAAATGTACACATTTTTGGTTTGTTTAGTAAATCAATAGTTTTACTCTAGTAAAAGTCCCAGCTTTTTAAACACTGCTAATAAATCTTGGTTTTAGTATACATGTTCTAAAGTATATTCCCCCTCCCTCCCAGGCTGGCGGTGAGGAACACCCGCTACCTGCAGCTCTGCTCTGGGCTGGACGCCCGGCTGAGGCCCCTGGTATACACCATCCGCTACTGGGCCCGGCAGAAACAGCTGGCTGGTAGGATCCCCTCTATCTCTGCCGGAGAATCACAACACAACACATGGGTCCTTGGTCCTATTACTACCTCCCTTCATGTTATCAAAATGGTGGACAAAACCGAATATCTGAAATCACTATTATTACAGAAAACAGTTTAATAACTATTTAAATTGTCATTTTACCATGGTATAATGGAACAAGTTTCTTACTTTTTGAGCAAGTTTTAACATACCATAGCCGGCATTAAACAGATCTAGTGTCACTTGCTGTGTTTGCTCAACAGGTGGCAGTAGAAGCACATGCATTTTGTTTTTGTCTTGGCTAGCATTTGGAGATACCAAAATATATTTATTTAAAAAAGATCAAATTAAAACTTTATTAGCTGAACATTTCTATGTCAAAGCTTAGTTCTGTTTAAGTTTATTTCCTCTGACTTGTGACTCTTATTTTGACGGGACAGGAAACGTAGGCGGTGCTGGCCCGCTGCTCAACAACTACGCCCTGACGCTGCTGGTGATCTTCTTCCTGCAGAACAGCGATCCTCCGGTCCTGCCCACGGTGGACCAGCTCAAAGCCATGGCCTGTAAGCCCCAGAGCAGCACCCTCATCTGGTCATTACTTTTGATTCATGAGCGCATTCTGGAAGAGATGCAGAAGCCATGACCCGGGATACAGTTCTGCTATAACCATGTGGAGCCCAGCAGTCCTACTATGTTATACAAGAACTACTGGGATCCAGCAGTCCTACTATGTTATACAAGAACTACTGGGGTCCCTACTATGTTACAGCAGAACTACTGGGATCCAGCAGTCCTACTATGTTAAAGCAGAACTACTATGTTACAGCAGAACTACTGGGATCCAGCAGTCCTACTATGTTACAGCAGAACTACTGGTACCCAACAGGCTCTTTAACTAACCTACAGCCATGGTTTCCACCGTATCCCTGTTCAACGGTCCCTGACTAACCATGTCTCCTTCCAGGTGAGGAGGAGGAGTGTGTGATTGAAGGGTGGGACTGTACCTTCCCCAGCCAGCCCATCGCTGTCCCTCCCAGCAAGAATGAGCAGGACCTCTGTAAGTGCCGGGGCTTAGGTCCCAAATGAAGTTATTTTCCTCATATAACATCCCCTCTGGTTGGTAGAGATTACAGGCCATGATGTTCTTGGTGTTAGATCAATGTTTATTTAGACAATGAATAGTCCGCTGCATGATGGTAGAGCAGTTTGAAATGGCCCTGCCTATGTGTGGTACAATCTGGGGAAACCCAGAGTGAAACCCCAGTCTAAAGCTAGAACGTTCTTTAACCCCCAACAATATAAGTATATGTATCACTAGAAGCACTAGCAAAATTGGGCTAGACTTTTTATATTAATTTAAACAGGTCTGCTATCACATGACTTTTAGATTAGATTAGAAAAACTTTATTTATCCCAAAATGGGCAATTTCGTTCACAGTTTCCCATCTCACATAATAAATTACTTAATAAATACAATAAATAGCAATAGGAGATCATGGCTAGTTTCTCGACGTGACCATTTCTACAATGGCAATGACAGGCAGAAGCAATGTGTGATTCCCTGTTCCTCTGCAGGAACAGTTCCCCCTCCTTTAAAACTGTCGGCCCTTCTCTCCGGGCGTGTTCGCAGGTGTGCTGCTGGCTGCGTTCTTCTCCTTCTACGCCACCTTTGATTTTGCCGGCAGCGTCATTTCCCTTCGGGAGGGCCGCGCGCTCCCAGTCACCTCCTTCATCGGCCAGGCCAGGGAGGAGACGACACAGGAGGAGGGGGAGGGGGAGGCCATGGAGGAAGAACAACCCCGCCAGCCCCACAACCAGGCCCTCAAGCTGGGGCCCCTCAACCTCCTGGACCCCTTTGAGCTCTCCCACAACGTGGCGGGGAACCTGAGCGAGCGCAGCCAGCTCAACTTCCAGAGGGAGTGCCAGGAGGCGGAGAAGTACTGCCGGAGCCTCCAGTACCTCCGCAAGTCCACCAAGGGGAAGCCCTGGGGGCTGGTGCGCCTCTTCACCCCGCACGGCGAAGGGCCCAAACACAAGAACCAGGACGGCTCCGCCGACAAGGACATGAGCATCAGCATCCCCTTCAGGCTGGCGCTGCTGCCCTGAGGGGCTGCGCACCCAGCTGCAGCGGGCCGGGGACGACTTCCGGCCCCTCTGGTTCCAGAGGGTCTGCGTGGCCGTGGTCCAGGTTTTCCAGAGCGTCCTCAAGTGCGGCCCCGCGCCCCTGACTGAGCCGACGCCGGCGGGAGACCCGGGCCACGCCGACGCGGCACCCGGATCGTGCGAGTCCATGGACGCCACCTCAGAGGAGCTCAGCACGTCCAACGACAGCGGCGTCGCGGGGCAGGACAGCCCCCGAAGCGCCATCGCCGCCGTGGGAACCAAGAGGCCCCTGTCCTCAGAGAGCAGCGACGCCTCACCGTCCCCCCAGGGGAAGAAAGCGAGGCTGGGGCACGGGCCCAAGCCCGGTGCCCCCTGCTGGACGTGGAGCCAGACGCACGCGGTGTGGGCGGGCCGGAGGAAGGTGAGGCGGGAGCTGGTGAAGGAGACGGTGGACTCCGGGCCGGAGGGCAGCAGCGCGGCGCTGGAGACCCAGGTGACGGAGCACATCTTGGAGAAGCAGCCCAGGGTGAAGGTGCCGCTAGTGTTCAGGGTCCAGGCGAAGCTGGTGGGCGCCACGCAGAGCACCAAGGTCCTGCTCCAGATCCACCCCCCCAGTGAGGGGAAGGACCACTTCCGGGACTTCTTTCATTTCCTTGAAGTGTTCCTGCCAAAGATGGTGGACACACTAATGGAGACAACTATGTAGAATGTATGAGGGAGTTCAAGAAATCGGTTCAGCATGTGTTTTTCCAAAATGTTGAGAATTTTTTTTGTATTTTGCTACTTAAGAGTTGTCTCAACTCTTATTTTTGAGGTTATTAAAAATATATTTTTTTTATTTTTGAGGTTAGGCAACGCCACAAATGCTTATTATCTGTACTGTGCTTTGGTGAATCATTTTGAAAAGGTTGACCGTACTCTCACGTTTGTTTAGATAAAAAATAAAACAAAGCATGTTTTGTTTTTTTCTTACGTTGAAATATTTAACTTTAATAATAAACTTTTGGAATGCATATTTCAAAGAATAGACATCATAATTCTGAGGAATCAATATATTGAATCTCAGTGTATCCCCATTAAGCCATACATTTAAATAAACTATTCACACATGGCTGCCCAATAACAGCCTAATATACCCCTACATTCCACTGAGCTAATGAGTTCAGGGGGGAACTTGTTCGTTAATTAAAGAGTAACAGTGACGCCGGGGTTATGGCCTTCCACGTGACTGCGACTGGTCATTAGAGGAAAATACTCGCCCCCCTCCAACACATTCATCAATTATGCCCGAAACGGTAAGAAAGTAAGATCTCTTATTGAGTCGGTCCAACGGAATGCTTACAATGAAAGTGCAATTAGTTCCGGTTTAACGGATTATGGACTATAATCACGCTACACACGCATCCTAGGGATTATCTCCTCGAGGAGCATTTTCTCGACACGGCTGAGACCGATGGGAGTAATTATTCGAGGAGATCTTTTATTACACGTAGCGGGGGTGGTCAGAGGCCCGGTTGGGCTGATTAACAGGAGCTTCACTACTGCAGTGATTTCCGATAGGACTATTCAGGTTGCTCTGTCGGGGTGGATTGACTATATTGACCAACCTTTTACTAGTTAAATGGGTTTTTTTTTGGTCAAGAAAAAAAGTTTATAGGAAGACCACCCAATTCGTTCACTGGAGAAAATGAAGAAAGTCTCCTTGAACAAAAGTTGACGTATGTCTGTACAGCAGACAGCCCAGAGAGAGATGTCAGGTTCACGGTGTCCTTTGCTTTCCCTGTGTTCTGAGTACCCTGCAATCCTCGCTTTCTCTAACTAGGCCTACTCCAACAACTATGATGTGCAAGTCATTAATATTGAATGATAAAGACTCACATTGGCATTTGATGCATTTAACTAGACTTCAACTATTCGTAACCTTTTGATCCATTAAAAAGTAAGTAACATGGAATTACCCCCCCAAAACACTTCCTTCCTCTCAGTTCCTTGTGAAAATTCAGTTTGTGTAAACGTCCGGGGGTATTTCTGCTGAAAGCGAAAAGAATGTTGTTATCTGTAATTCAGACTTGAATCATTTTTGTATACCTGCATTTGTCTTCTCGTCAAAAAGCAATTGCAAGTTGTTTGTTCTTTCCGCTGCACCCCCCCCCCAATTATATTTGCACTTCTGGAAATGAAAAGGAGGTATGTCCACTATTTAACAAAAGCATAGCCTGTGTCATGAATAAGGCTTCTCAAACACAGTTCTACTTAGATCTTTTAGAAAATACTGTTTTAACCCGACAGTGCAGCCAATAGTCTCTTGAATGTTTAACCAATAATCTGTTTTATAATGATGTTCAACGAACATCATTAGAACAGTTGGACAGTTAATATAACAGACTGTTCTAGGACTGTTTACTAAGGCTATTCAACTAAGACTATTTCTCTTACACTATCGTAGACTGTAATCCGAATTATTGGCTGCATTTAAATTGCTGCAAAATCAGCTCTTTGCTTCCTGGTGGTAATTTTAAAGCAGGAAACCCCAAACCATATCAATCATAGGCTGATGTCAGTGTATTGATTGCCGCTTTGGGAAACTCTCCCCTTGAGACTCTGTAGGGCTCCCAGGATGTGGGCGATGCTCTGGCTTTATGTCATTATTTCTAGTATGTAAGGCTTTGACGCAGGACTCGGCAAAGCCACGTGTTTAGATCAGCCTAATGGAGATCAGCAATGTGCACGCAAAGTAGGCCTATAGGCTACGTCATTTAACTGTTCCCAGTGGGATACCGATACTCATTATTTGTAATACACGGCAGAAAACTTAATTTAGGTGTTGACTCAACAGTGCTGGCACAGATGTTATCAACTTGCAATGCAATTATTGTTTTATTTTGAACACATCTCTTATATCTCATCTATATATATATATGATATATATATATATATATATATATATATATATATATATATATATATATATATCATCTGATTATATATTATATAATTAATACTATATAATATATATATATATATATCATACATCTGATTTAGTATTCTTCATTTAACACTTCTTTAATATCGAAAAAATATATTTCATATATTATTGCATCACCTCTCAACTCACTGAACTCCACAGTATTACAATGTTTCATATTCTGTAATGTGTTGCAGCCAACCTTCACACAAGATGGACGCCTGGAAAGCACTCTGATCATATTAGAGGCTCCTCCATTGCACTAGATAAGGACACATATTCTTTCCTTTTTTGTCTCTCCCCTTCATTGCTGGAACTAGTCAGACAGACACTCCTGGGAAATGGCTCTCTGCAACAAAGAATGGTTTGTAATACTTATCTGACATATTTTACACTTGGAAATGAAAATGGAATATGTTTTTGCTGTCCAGCTGAGGGGGGAAATGGTTGGTCTCGAATAAAGCATTAGTCCGAGATTGAAATGATGTCTTACGTGAACGTGAAGGTCCCATTTTCCTTACGTTTTCTTTTCTTGACAACCCCGTCACACAACTGCAAAAGCAGGTCCCTTAAAGTAGCTCCAAACGACTATAGGTGAAGTCCAGCAGCACCCATTATCCCCGGGCTCTGGACCTGCCACACTGTGGCGCTCTTAAAGTTTTTATTGGCCCTTTAGACCTTTTACCACTCATCTGATTTTTTTTTTTTTCTGCACGGTTGAAAAAGCAGGCTAATGAGTGGTTCTTGGCCACAAAGCTGTTGTTTTCAATTGACTTTTTATGGCCCTGAAGAGCAGACAGAGGAGTTGATAGCGAGAGTCAAGGATCACCCGGATGGCCCGGGGAAAGCCACCGTTACAACGGGTTATGTTGTGTTGAGATAGGGGTTTTTGTAGGTGCTTTGTGTAGATATGGATTGCCTTGGCTTGTCATGATCATTTCAATGACTCATGTATAAATATGATAAATAATACAATTGTTTAGTAAAATGAATATTAGAAGCTTTAGATATTGAATTAAATTTTCTGATACATTTACCATCTTACTTAGATCTGTGAATAAAGAAGACATTTGACCACCTTTTGCTCCCCAACAGGATAAATTGACTTGCACTAATAGAGGTCCACAGCTGGTTGAATTAAAAGACACATAATGGACTACACATGGTCATACTAATTAATATGTAAAGCCATGACTCACTCAGTCATATACAATGGAATATTGGTTATTACTGACTATATGTTCTTTGATCAGAAGTGGATACATCAGTAAAGTTATGATAATTGCTGTCTGCTGGTGTCACCGTGCAGCTATCTCACATTTGCAATATCATGGTTTTGAAACGTCACCATGGGGTGAGGTGAAACACAATGGTTCCAAGTGAAAACAGTTTTATTAAAACTACAGAGAAGATTATTATAATTTTGAAAATAAAAAGTAAAGTAGTTAATAAGGATGTAGTAAAGAAGACTTTCTACTTCACATTTTTTTTGTATTATATGAACTCAAGCTCTTTTGTAAATCCTTCCTGGATTGTTTAAGCAAAAACGGCAGCTGAACAAAGTTTGAACAAACCATCAGTGATCTTAACGCATCAGTGAATGAGCCGTGTGTGCAGACATACACATGTAAACAGGTCACGCAACATCTGTACGTCTGGTGTCGGGCGACGTTGCTTCCTCAGATAAGGACTGCGCGTGCATGTTTAGCTTTTAAACAGGAAAGCAGGAAGATCTCCCGGGTAAACAAATGCCACTGGGCTCGTAAAGATAGGCTGTATGTGATGACCATGCTCAATTTACTTAATGTCAGCACTTGAGACCTTCATGGTGCTTAGACTGGCGACAGCCTAATGCAGTGTGTGTGTGTGTGTGTGTGTGTGTGTGTGTGTGTGTGTGTGTGTGTGTGTGTGTGTGTGTGTGTGTGTGTGTGTGTGTGTGTGTGTGTGTGTGTGTGTGTGTGTGTGTCATTGGTAGGCCAATAGTTTAAAGAAATTGGGTCCATTTATCAGAAGAAGAGAATCTCCATGATCGATAGCTTAACACAGGACATGCTCTGAGTTCTGCTTTGGTGTATAGCCTTTGTATTGATCTGCATATTGTGCCACTGGTGACCTACAACTCTAGTAATGATGATGACAACAAACAATGTTAGGAGCTGAAGTGATGAGTGTGTTTGAGGCCAAAAGAGTAGGCGGTTGACTGATAACCCCTGGACAAACTCATTTGTTTTCAATGACTTAATGGCGCAACTGGTCTTCTCGTATCGGAAATCTTGTTTTGCAATTGAGAACTGTAAACTAAACAGATAGCAGATAGAGGAGCAATCAAAGTAAACGTATAGCGTATAGAGAAGAAAGTGTGTTAGTGTCACTTTGGTCATTAATTGTGAAATGACTTCTCGTTATGGGGTGATATTGTTGTGTTTAAAACTATTATATATTTAGGATTTTACATAAAAAAAAGGCCCAGTATCAGCAACCAAAAACCTCACATGATACATTCTGATGTACATACCCTATCTGCTTTTCCAATTGTCCTTTAAAGACGAGGACTAGGCCTCCTTTAATAGTCTTAATTGTCAACCCCAGTCTTAATTGGTTGCTCTCGACGACTGTCTTAACGCCTTGAGCACACTTGAAGTGGCTGCAGTGCAGTGTATGTGGTATGCTAGTGGTGCGCGTTGGTCTATGCCGAGGAGCTATCCATTGTGCTGAAAGTTCACAACTGCATTATAGCTTTGTAAAGTGGAGATCAGGTGATCTGCTTTCCCAAGCCATTTAAAACAAACTGCGGAATATTTTGAGGTAACGCATTCATTGATTGATTCATTGAAGATTTATGATGATCGCCAAAACTTTGAAGGACGAGTACGCTATAATATCGTTGAATATCATTGGTTCTTTGGGCTTTGTAAATTGGGCTGTTTCTTAGACGGGCATCAAATGGGTCGCTATAACTCATTTATTTTTTTGCGAGCCGAGAGGGTCTTGTGACGTCATCAACGAGTATGCCAGACAGAGCTCAGCAAAAACGAACCTGGTTAATAATATCCAGAATGAACATTGCATTTATCCAAAAATCATATTGACATAGTGAAGGCAGTAAAGTGTGTCAGGCATTCAGCCCACCGGGCTCTGCAGACGTGAATGACGATAGTTGACCCATAAATGCATTAAAAAAGAAGAGGGAAAAAAGGGCGGGGTTTGCTCTCCTCCCGGGGAGCAGGTATCCTCCCCACCGCACAGCAGAACACGCTCGGCCTATATAATGTCTCGGAGCGAGGATCTTTCTGAACAGATCACTGCTACGGTGAACTATCTCTACAACAACAACAAAACGTAAGTCCTAGCTGCTTGTAGATCTTTTCGTTTCGTAAAGCCTGCTGTATTTCAATTTAGAACCCTATTCATTGACTTGGCTCTAGTTATACATCTTTTTTTTTATTTAGCAGCCTGTCAATGTATCATACTGTGCGATTTATTTATTTTATTGTGTTTGATTAACTCAGGGACCGTGGCCAACAAGTAATAAATAAGGTTATAGGCCTACAATCTGTTGCTCTGAACTGGACTAGTTTAAGAGTGGTTTGTAGTTCCGTCTGTTTGTAGAGTAATTGTTGAGTGAATATGGCTGCTCTGTCTGACAGGATGGCCATCATAATGAGACCGTGGATCAGCCTCCTCGCCCTCGTGGTGTGCGTGCTCGTGTGTCTCAGCAACTTGGCAGACGCCTACCCGCCAAAACCGGAGAGTCCTGGGAGCAACGCGGCGCCGGAGGACTGGGCCAAATACCACACGGCGCTCCGACACTACGTCAACCTCATCACGAGGCAACGGTAGGGTCACTGTGACCTAGACTACTATGGAGGCTAACGATTACTAAACAAAACGATATTTTAAATTTTTAAGAAAGATATACCAATATTTATAATTCAACAGCATTTTCCTGAACTATATTAGTAAACTATACGTTTCTCGCTTGCATACAGATTAAACCTTTTTTTACAAAGGTAAATTCTTTAGAAAGATTATACAGAAGTCCAATTTAGCTTTGGAAAAAAGTCAGTCATAAATTAAACTTCTCCATAACAAAAACACTTCTTTGCCATATCATATCATACGCTTTTATCCAAAACTACCTAAAGGAGATCCAGATACACGTCACGAGGTAGGGGTTAGACTCCTTGTTCTGATGCCTACAGGTGAGGTGTTAACACTGCTATTGAACCCACCTGGGCCACAACACCATCCCGTCAGTGAACGTGGGATAATAACAGTTAGGATTCAGTGAGTTTGTTAGAGATTTCTTTTCTTACGATTTATATGTTTGTAATGTTATATTAAAGAAACAGTGGTTCTGTGGGAAGAAGGTCTGGCCGCAGGAGGAAGTTGAAACCTAATAACATCCCATAATGGATATCAGGAGCCGCCCCCAACTCTGCAGAGGGAGGCCAGAACACCAGGCAAATTAGGTTCTGCCTCCTCGGTCCACTAGCACCATTAGGCCAGTATACCTCCTCAAAGCTGGGCTTTGATCGAAGGTTCTGCCTTAAAGGAAAGAAGTGTAGATCTATTTGTCTTTCATAAAAATATCAATATTTGTGTTAATATATTAATGTTGTTTAATGTTAATATGTAAAATACTTCTAAAATACTTCACACATATTGAGGAGGAGACAGTAATCACAGACAGCAGTGGTATCACAGCAGCCACTTGTGATCCTGTGTGTGTGTGTGTGTATGTGTGTGTGTGTGTGTGTGTGTGTGTGTGTGTGTGTGTGTGTGTGTGTGTGTGTGTGTGTGTGTGTGTGTGTGTGTGTGTGTGTGTGTGTGTACAATCCCCCCCACCTCATCATTAAAGAGGTTTGACCTGCTGCCATGGTTAACTGTGTTGTTCTGTTGAGGCCTGTTAAATCCACCATGTGTGTTTTAAAAGAGACTGCAACAGCCGGGAGTCTCCTTTGGTTTGTAAATGATAATGGTGGCACATTTACACCTGATAAAAATGATTGATAACCCTACCCTCAATTGAAGAACAAACATGACACAAACCAAAGGCTTTTGCTTTTGAGGTTGTAATCTCGTTAGGTGTCTTAAGTAGCTACTTGTGCCTGTAACGTATATTATTATTCTGAATTCCAATGAGATTTTACCTTTTAAATAAAGCACAAATAAATGTCTGAAAGCAATTCAATCGCTGCTTAAATACATCAGATGTTCTTTGTCTCTTCTGTAGGCCTTCATGCAATGTTGTGTTTGTGTGTGTGTGTGTGTGTGTGTGTGTGTGTGTGTGTGTGTGTGTGTGTGTGTGTGTGTGTGTGTGTGTGTGTGTGTGTGTGTGTGTGTGTGTGTGTGTGTCTGTGTGTTCTGTGATGTCATCCAGGTATGGGAAGCGAGCCACCCCAGAGCAGGAAGTGGCCAGGCTGCTGTTCGGAGTCAACCCCGACCGAGACACGGAGCCTCGGTGAGAAGGCTGGGTTTGCTTTGTTTCTCCCTTTACTTCTTTGAATCGCTCTAAATAATGATATCTTCCTAGCAAGTCCACTACAGATCATGGTTTGTTTTGTTTTAAAAGCCATAGTTTTCAATGCTCTTCAACATAGTGAAATATATCATCTTGTCACTGGGAGCAAAATATCAGCCTACCTCAGAAAGAAACCGGTGTAAAATACTTTGTTTTTGACATGCTCTATCTTAAGAAAAAAAAGTGACCGTCAGTCGTAACCATGGAGATAACAGCCCACCCTCCTTCCTAGAAATCTCAGCCTGAAACACATTTTTATTTAAAACTCACTATAACAGCTAAAAGGGGGGGGGGGATATTACATGAAAAAGACACTTCGGTTTTGTTAAATCGCTTTTAACAATGTCACAACAATGCCATCACCCCTGTTTTACTGTCGTCCGTTTTAAGTGTTGAGTGACCCAATGAGTCCTGTTCCATGGTAATTCAACTCACCACATCGACCCCCGTGGAGGACAGTGTGTGGGGGATCAATAGTGGGGTCGGTTTGAGTGGGGTTAATGATGTCGCCATTTCTCTTGTTTCTTGCAGATCAGAGTACACTGATCAATGGTAGCCCTACTCGCTGACCTCTGACCTCTGACAACACCCTCCACCCGGACTCGGTTCAATACGACATTCTTCAGTGTGCAAAGGAAATGTCCTCGCTCTGTCTGGTATTTCCATATTTTCCCTCTATTTCTTTATCTCGGCCTTCCATGGACTGGTTTGTCCGTCTTGTTCATGTTTTCTGATCAGCTTTGCCATGAATTGTAAATAATTTGGTAACAAATGAATCACTTCAAAATAAAGTCTGAAATAAAAACACATGGGGTGGATTGTTATCATACTGCATCAAAGCAACTCATCATGCTATGTTCATATTTATATTCAAATTAGCCAAACTATCTCACATGTTCCTGTACCTATTATTTGCACAGTTTTAACTTCAACTGTATATTTTTAGTATTCCTCATTTTTATTTGGCTGTAATATGTTTTTGTTCATATTGCTTTTTTTTGTAGCTAAACTAATGTTTTCTAACTAGTAGCCAATGAGAAACTGAGGTGAGGGACCATGATGTCCATAGGCCTTCCTGTAATTTACATATCACACACGGTTATATTGTGTGATATGCCAAATGGTACGTTAAAACCATCTATCTATCTATCTATCTATCTATCTATCTATCTATCTATCTATCTATCTATCTATCTATCTATCTATCTATCTATCTATCTATCTATCTATCTATCTATCTATCTATCTATCTATCTATCTATCTGTGTATATATATATAGGCATGAATTCGTAGATCTGGTGATTTCAACATTTATATTTAAGTTTTGATTGGTCAGGTAGGCTGAGTAATGTTGATGTAATCAAACACATAGTTCAGATAGCATATTTTATATAAACAAGAGTTAAACCCGGATTGCTAATCAACTCTGACCATACGCACGGCAGGCTGTTTCATCCAGAGCAGCCAATTGACACCGACTGAAGGCGGCTTTCAACTCCGAAGTGTTTCAGTTTGAACTCCTTATCTTGTCCACACATCTGTTGAGGTTTCTTGGTGTAGTTCTCTCGACCACCATTGGATGGTGCCAACGAGCCGGAATATAGGCCTAATAATTCAAACTCCAAGACCTACAGTAGGTCTATATAAATAATGTAGTATATAAATAATGCAGTGATGACCAATCAAATAATATCAACAAACATCGGAACTCTTGGGCGAACCGTAATAAATAAAACATCCAGCTTCAGAGAACATGTTGACCCGAGATATTCACTGCATGTTGCTGTAAGCACCATAAGATATGTGCACACATTCTGCCTTCCATGGAATCCACCTCCAAAGTCTCCTCCAGTCTCTCTACCACAGGGACTTTCATATTCCCCCTCTCTCCCTCCCTTCATCTCTCACAGCCCATCATCAATTATACCAATAGCCAACAATTAGACGACACAGAGAAAACAATCAAAAGTTAAACACCATTCAAACCAAAAACAATCCCTATAGGATAAAAAATATATATATATTCTGACCCAAAGTGTACTGCATAATGTAGTATAGATACTTGTGTGTATATATATACAGACGAGAATCTGTCCTATATTGTACTGTACAGTGCTGAACTTTTCCAAAAATCGATCAATCTATCTATCGATGTATCTATTTATCTATTTATCTAAATAGATAGATATATATATATAATCATGGCCCAATTGTTCTGTCAATCTTTATTCGGATTGTACTTCTTAATATCGCCGCTAGATGGCACTCTTATATTATGACTTCTTTCATTTCAAGTTTCATTGCCTTTGGTTTATTTTGTTGCCGACTGCCGTCGGATGGAAGAAGGGTACCGATAGAAGTTCAGGCGGGTCCAACCAGTACGTGACAGTCGTTATAAATGTACCTACCTTTCCTTTCACATCGGTCGACTGATCGCCAAATTATGTGTAGTAGCTGGTTATTGTAGTGCGCCTCATCGTTTGCGCTGCCGAAGGACTGACGCGGGTGGGCTCTCTAGGTAAAGTATCTGGGTCTTCTTAGTCGCTTCACTATTTGAAAGCGGCCGGTGGAGACCGCACCGTGCCACCGAAAGACAGACCTATCTCTATTTGCATCGGACGTCAAACGAAAAACAAGGTGGCCAAATCAGGTGAGTCCTCCCAGCCATGTTGCTAATCTAAGAGTCTAACAGCAAATCTTACACCATCGTTTTATCGGGGTCCGTCACACCGCAGGCGGTTAGGTCTATTGTACTGCCATAAAGAACATCAGGCCTGTAACCTACCGACGGTGGTCAATTAAATGAGTTTTACGCTCTCTCTGTAGGCTATATTCACTGATGTGTGAAACATGGATAAAACATATAATAATTTAATCAGTACGATATTTAGCAATGAAGTGCTGTCTGTTCGTGATGTCGAATACATATCAACCTTACAAATTGATACCACTGCTGCAACATATTTATGGAATCTGTCAAGGTGTGGACATGGAACGATAATGCACCTGTTTGTGGCCACTGCGCATGCGCACACACGCAATATCTGTGTGGTCAGTGCAGCCTGCCAGCAAGATCAGCCGAGGACAGGTACATTGATAACACTGCCTCGTAGTTTTCATATTTATTGATGGTTATTGATTGTTGAAATGCATCCCCTGAGTAAAGTCCTACCCAGGTCTGTCCGTCTATCTGGCCGTCTGTGATCGATCTAATATATTGTCAGTGTTATAAATTCAGTGCGGTCTTCTGTATTCAAATTCTGGCATGTCCCAGTTGGATCCTATAGAAAGACGTTAGCCCTTTTAAAACTTAATTTCTTGAAGCGCATTGAGTAAAAATATAATTTTTTTATAACTTTTCAGAATTCCTTACTTTGTAAACGTGTTAAATACTCGACCTGGTCTTAGAGCTTAGCAGGTTATACCAGAAGAAAATGAGGTTTTAAGAACCAAACATTCCCCTCAGGATTTGCTCATTGGAGCCCCCGTTAGAAGGCATTAGGCTCGGACAGAAAGCAACTTCAGGCTGGTTAATGGGGGGCCCTCGTTCCGGACCCTGGAGCTCCGAGACTGACTGCGCAGGGGACAGCAGTTGGACTGATCACCTAAACCCACAGATCCAGCTGTACCTTTCCAGAAACATGTGGTACGGCTGTGTTGCTGCTCCTCTGTATTGTGGTCGCTTACCTAAGATAATAATATGCACGAAGCCTTGATCATATTTTATGTTTACATGACTCATGGGTCGGACTCTTATATCAGGGGTGACGTACAGGGAGTTCAGAGGTCGTCCAAGAATGGGCGGCAAGCATGCCAACCAGTCAAGTGACGACCGCCGCGACACTGTTTTTGTCAAGTGCTTTTCAGAGTAGACGATTTGCCGCCCAAAGCACTCTAGTAAGTTACTGTTGGCGACCGATGCTTTCAAGCGTTGGAAGTGCTATTATTTGACCACCAGCTGGGATGTTGATGGGGCCATTCCAAGCCATTTCACAATCCGCCCTAGACTGTCTTGACGTCACATGTGGGGGAGTGTCCGCCCCAGTAAGCTATAAATAGATCTAGCCGACCAGTTGGTGCAGTCGGGGTCGTGTGGATCTATGATCCGTCACACATCTGGGCGGACACACTCCCAGGTGTGATGTCGCTATAGGGTGTGTAATTGACCCATCAACATCTCACCTGGTGGTCAATCAGGGACCCGTCAATTAGGGAGCTGCTGGAAGTGAACCGTGTGGGAAAGCTAAACCGCTGCCGGCATGGTCCTGCAGGAAGAGGCGAGGCAGAACTTCAGGGTTTCTTTACAGAGCAAAATGAGTCTCCAAGCTGCATCTGTGACACTGCTCAGACCTCACCCCTCCTCTCCCCCCACGAGGGAGAGGGAGAGAGGAAAGAGAGAGAGAGAGAGAGAGAGAGAGAGAAGAGAGAGAGAGAGAGAGAGAGAGAGAGAGAGAGAGAGAAGAGAGAGAGAGGGAGAGGGAGAAGGAAAGGGAGAGAGAGAGAGAGAGAGAGAGAGAGAGAGAGAGAGAGAGAGAGAGAGAGAGAGAGAGAGAGAGAGAGAGAGAGAGACCAAAACAAAGGATCTGGGTTTTGTTTTCCTTGCTTGTGGTTCCTCCGCAGGCAGTGGCATTTTGCAGTGTTTTAAAAAGAAAACACAGGGAATGGGCAATCAGCAGGCTTTGGCAAAGAGAAGACTCCGCTGATGAAGACGCGTCTGCTTTTGTTTCCACGTCGAGTCGGCACTGAGATTAACCCTCTTTATACTCCCCCCCCCCCCTCTCCCCAACCCACACTTAGAGATAACACACACACGCACGCACACAGACATGCAAACACATGCACACACTTTTCCAAAACAGGTCTGCTGCTGGCATGACAGCTGTTGCCGTAGCGACTGCAGACAGCTCCTAGCACCACCACCTCCCCCTTCCCCTTCCTGCAGTTATGAGATGCCATTTTCATCACATTGACTAGAGTTATACCCAGACGTTTGGCCCCTGGCCAGAATCTCTCCTGTGGAGAGGGAGAGGGTTTGGGGGACACTGAAAGAGCAGAACCCTATTCTCTCATGTCCCTGTCCTTGAGTCACGGCCGCCGGTGCCCTTTCGTGAAAACTTAAAGTATGTCGGAGGGGGAGAGAGGGCGGAGACAGGAGGATGGGTTCTGGGTGTGGATGAGTGACGCCGGGGCTGGAGGATATGTTCTGAGGTCCTTTAGCGGTAGCTTTGAACCAAGCACGTACAAAGGCATTTTTCAGTTCAACAAAAGAGAAATCTATAAAAAGAACGAGTAAAACAATGACCCTGAGTGGCATTTAAATAAAAATATATACCTTTTTAGTTTGAACAATGTGTCATTGGCTCCCCAACGTCACTAGGTCACAACATACTTTTGAACAAAATCAGGTTCATTAGCCACCTGGCTGTGAGTTTAGACCGCGCCACCACTGAGAAAAGGCATATAATCGCTGATGTATATTTGTTCCTCGCGGGCACTCTCACCTACCTGCCAGCTGGTGACAAGTGTTTTTTTTTTGTAGTTGCCATATCAATATGTATGAGGCGCGAGTTTCCAACCCTCCAGACTCTTCAAGTGCGTTCAAGCGCGAGGCATCCGACCCGGAACACGAGTTGAGTCGGCTGTCATCTTTTTTAGGGCCCCGGATCCTTCTGTTCCCCTCCAGCGAACCTCAAACGGCTCTGACCTCGGAGCACCTCAAAGTAAATAGGTGGAAGGCATTTGCATAGGTCTATGCAAATTACTATTTCGTTTTCCATTCCTATTTTTATTTTTTCAGACATACAAAAAAAAAATCCTATATTTTGTCTCATTCTTCTTCTGTGTTCTTTTTGGCTGCACTGTGAAGTTGGAGTGCTCCCTGGTTAACTAGCCTGTTGTTCAGCAGAGGCCTTAATCGAAAGCAGCTTACAGGGGGAAATGGATAGGAGCCACATGATGCCAGAATCAAGGGCGAGTCGCCCAGGGTTTGGTGTCTTGCTTGGCTTCAGTCGCTGGAAACAAGGTTTGCGTCGTCTATTGATCCATCGGGCCGTGAGTTGAATTGATGAGTCTCCCTTAGATGTTACCAGGGGGATTGGTACGACATTAACTGGACACTGTGAGTGGATCTCGGTATGGCAGCTTGAGAGAGCTCACCCTTGCCGTGATAATATTCGATTTGGCTTGCCCTAAAAAGAGTTATTTCTCTCCGCTGTTATCCTTGTTGGATCTTAATCACCATGTTGTGGCGATGTGCATATTCATTACTAACTGGGAGCGCTCTAATTCGTACATCACGCGTTGCTTTTACCCCCCCCCCCCCCCCCATTTACTCGTCCCTCTTCAGCTAATTACTATTTTATGCATTTTTCCTGGTTGCCATGGCAAAGTGCTTGGGAAGGAATGGCGAAAGAGAGAGCGGCTTGTGGTTGTCTTGGATACAACCGTTTTCCTCGTGTGAGATGAGAGAGAGAGAGAGAGAAGAGAGAGAGAAGAGAGAGGAAGAGAGAGAGAGAAGAGAGAGAGAGGAGAGAGAGAGAGAGAGAGAGAGAGAGAAGAGAGAGGAGAAGAGAGAGGAGAGAGAGAGAGAGAGAGAGCAGAGAGAGAGAGAGAAGAGAGGAGAGAGAGAGAAGAGAGAGAGAGAGAGAGAGAGAGAGAGAGAGAGAGAGAGAGAGAGAGAGAAACCTGTGGGAGAGGAGAGCTATTTTTAGGCCTGACGCCAACACACACGTGTGGTTTGGCGCGCACATTGCTTGTTGAGCGCTGTGCATGTGTGCGTGTGCGCACATGTGTGTGTGTGTTAGTATGTTAGTATGGATTTTGGGAGAGTATGCGCGGTGGAAACAGCCCAGGGCACGCTGTGTATCTCTGCCATACAACCTAACGACACAGAGAGCCCCACTCTGGGTCAGTGTGTGTGGTGAGTGAGTCACATGCTGACATGGACGTTGACCATTGGATGAACCAGGTCACCGGGGGAATCAAAGGGATGGATCGGCCACAGGAAGGATTCATCAGCCAGACTTTATATGGGTGACATAATACGGCTCCTCCTGCAGGATTAAATATTTCCACCCGTAATGGGTGTTTGGATGTGTTTTGTATTCAGGTGAACCGTATCTCTGCAGTTAAGTGTGCAGGGAATGAAGACACACATGGCAATTAATGCACGCACACACACACACACGCAGAAACGAAAACACAGCTGGCTAGCTGTTTTAATTGGCTGAGGGGGAGCTCTCTAGATGGAGCGTGTGTGTGTGTGTGTGTGTGTGTGTGTGTGTGTGTGTGTGTGTGTGTGTGTTGTGTGTGTGGTGTGTGTGTGTGGTGTGTGTGGTGTGTGTGTGTGTGTGTTGTGTGTGTGTGTGTGGGGTGTGGGGGGGGGCATGTTTAAGCAGATAACCTGCATACTGTGAGAAGGGTATTGTGGACCCCCTGAACTACGAGAGTGTCTGAAGGTCTTGACAGCTCAACTAGATTCAGATGTGATTTGAATTGATCAATTTTTGTGGAATATATTTGTCTTTTGTGTAAACTCAACACACACAATACCTCTCTCTCTCTCTCTCTCTCTCTCTCTCTCTCTCTCTCTCTCTCTCTCTCTCTCTCTCTCTCTCTCAGGGGATGTTTTGAGCTCCCAGGGACTCAGCCTCTATCTCTCCTCTCTCTCTCTCTCGCGCTTCTCTCTCTCTCTCTCTCTCAGGGGATGTTTTGAGCTCCCAGGGACTGCAGCCTAATAACTTTAGCTCCCTATTCTTTCTCATGCTCCTAGTGCCCCTTTTAACAAGCTCTCCTCTCTCATCCTAGAGCAGAGATAGCATAGATATACGCACACACACACAAAGTTTAGATGAAAAATATATATTTTGTGTAAACGTTACCATTTACATACCACCTACAAGATGTTGCCGTAGCAACGTGAACAGTGCATCCCTGGTAACCGCTGGCCATCTCTGCCATCTATTACGGTCGTTCTCTTTCTCTACTACTCCTTTCAACGGTCATCCCAAAGTTCACGCTGAAACACTACTTATTCCTCCGCAAGTCAAAATACATATCTTATTAAACAAATAAGTATCCACCAACTTCCTACACTCGTCGTTGGACTGATAAGCTTCACACAGTTGCCAGGGCTGCGTTGAAACGGTTTACATTCAACATTTTAACTGTGTGAGGAAAGGGTAGTGGCGTTTCATTTAAATGTTAAACAGTTTTCTGTACCCATATCGCTCTCTGCCTCATTTTAAGTTCACACTAACTCATGTACATTTTAAATCCGAAACGATCTTGGATTGTGTCAAATGTTTAAGTGACCTTACTCCCCCCGTCCCAATAGAGCAGATAATGGGTGAGACATCAGTAAAGAAATTGGCCACGCTATTTATACTCAACAAGGTCAAACGCTTCTGGACAGTAGGGGTTTGCATTTTCCCCGGTGGGAATACACAGGATGTGTTGACTTATCCCATTTCTAATCCACTCCCAACTCCCCAGATCATCAGGAGTCTCAACAGCTTCTCTGGTCCTCTGGAAATCATCTCATTAAATGAAAAATACAGTTCCAGAAGGTGCAATACGTTTTTCTAAACGTTGGGGCACGATTTATGCTTTCGTTAAAAGACTAAATTACTACAAAGAAGTGCACCGTCGACATATATTAGCAAAACACTGCTCCTCCTAAGCCCCACCCCCTTCTCTCCCATCCTATCAGCTCTTCCTCTACTCTCTGGTCTTGTTTACTATTAAGGGACTTACATTGAGATCCATCTTCCAGACTCCTCCTCCTGTTTACCATGTCTTTCTCTCCCCCCCAGCCCCCTCTTCCTTCCCCAACTCCCTCTCCGCAGCTGACCTGACGAGATCGCAGCGGCAGACAATTTCCAAAATGCCAGTGGCATCGGCATGTTCAGACTCAGGTAAGTGGATTACGTCCCGCACCAAGGACGCCTTGTCCCTGTGTGTGTTTGTGTTTGTGTTTGTGTTTGTATGTGTGTGTGTTATAATGTCTGTATTTATGGCGTGCCATAGCAGACAGGGCGAGAAGATGGAGAGAGACAGAGACTTGGCGTTGTCGGGTGCTCGGTCACCTCTCCAAGCTCTTATGTGACTTAATGAGCTGAGAAATGGTGGGGGCTGAAACTTCCTGCTCAAATGAGTATTCTTCATATTCCATCAATATGTGTCTTACGTAACCCGTCTCACGGGCGGCTGTGGATCGTTGTCCATTGAGATGAAGTCCGGGGTGCGTGAGTGTGCGTGAGAGGATAGCGTTGCGGGGCTCTTGTGTCAGTGGGTGGTCCTTTTGGCCTCGGCTCGCATGCTCTCATAGAAAGCTTAAACGCTGTTGAAGCACTGCCAGCCGAACCACATCCACGGTAATATCAAAAGATAACACTGTGCATAGTGGTGAGGGCAGTCCTCTGGGCCCAGATGTGGGGGAGAGATGGAGAGACAGTCGAGGCTGGTGGGAAGGGATAAAGGGAAAATCATGCTGCAGGATTCTCACCTACAGGTGCGCGGCTGGCTTTCTGCCATCTTTTAAAACGTTTTAGTGTCGGATAAGGTGAGGTGGCGGACAACACAGCAGCCACCCAGGGGAGAAAGGGAGGATGGGAGAGGATGAGGGTGGGAGGAAGGAGGGAGGTGAGAGGGGGAGGATGGAGGAGGAATGAGTGATGAGAGAGGAGAGGGGT
>OLKM01000269.1:267561-301578 GCA_900291075.1 Melanogrammus aeglefinus | reverse complement strand
GGGAGAGGCGAGGGAGGGTGGAGGGTGGGAGGAGGGAGGAGGGAGAGGGGTGGGAGGGAGGGAGGGAGGGAGTGAGGGAGAGAGAGGAGAGGGGGGGGGGGGGGGGGGAGGGAGTGAGGGAGGGAGGGAGTGAGGGAGAGAGGGAGAGAGAGAGGAGAAGGGAGGGAGGGAGAGGGAGGGAGGGAGAGAGGGTGCGAGGGAGAGAGAGAGGGAGGGAGGGAGAGGGGAGGGAGGGAGAGGAGGAGGGAGGGAGAGGGGAGGGAGGGAGAGAGAGGAGGAGGGAGGGAGAGGGGAGGGCGGGAGAGAGGGGGACGGAGGGAGCTGTTGGTCGATGGGCATGCGGTCAGACGAGGTGAATGTTGTCCACAGTTTATTGTCCTCATAGTGGTCATTCTCAATGTGTGTTTTCTGAGGTAGGGCATTTTTTGAGGCTCTGGTATTTTTACCGCTGGCTCGGTTTCGATTCATGCCGGTGTTTCGGAAGCATTCCTCAAATTGCCTCTGCAAAACCCTTTCAGGTCTACTCGATGAAAGAAAACGTCAATTTCGGAGGGGCTGGTTACTTTCTGTGCAGGCGCCCGATGCGCTGGCTCTCTGAGGTTCTTATGAAGCCACCTAGTGCATCTTAGTCCTCCAGCAGTGCGGCTGTGTTGATGACCTAATGATGTCTCTCAGGCCCGTCGCTATGATACAAGGCCACGCCCCCAACATTGACTAAGCTCCGCCCCCCCCCCCCCCACTCCTTCCACCACAGCGTGGCAGAGAGAAGCCAAAGGTGGGAGATGGGAGAATGTTTTTCAGTCCGCTCTCTGCAAAAAGCATCACACTTGCCATTTCTCATTCATGGACGGACACACACACACACACACACACACACACACACACACACACACACACACACACACACACACACACACACACACACACACACACACACACACACACACACACACACACACCCTACACTCACGCACACACACACACACCTACACTCACCTACACACACACACACACACACCTACACTCACGCACACACGCACACACACACACACACCGCTCTCTCCCCTCATCCCAGGAGAGGGTGTGGGGGAAGATATGTTCAATCCTGTGTAGCCTCGACAGACTCACTTCAAGAGCATGTGGCAGGAGAGGGGGAGATAGAAGGAGGGAGGAGGGAGGGAGAGGTTGAGGAGATGGAGGGAGGGAGAGGTTGAGGAGATGGGGATGAAGACAGGGAGGGAGATTGAGACGGAGGGAGGGGGAGAGGGCGATGGAGGGGGCGAGTGAGGGAGATGGAGCTGGAGGGAGATGGGGATGGAGGGAGAGGGAGGGGGAGAGGGAGGGAGGTACATGTGGGGAGTAGATGGTAGTCGGAATCCGTGAGGGAGAGAGAAAAGAGAGGGGAGTGTGCGAGAGAGAGAGAGAAGAGAGGAATTGTGAGAGAGAGAGAGAGAGACAGGGGAGAAAGGAAGCAGAGAAGCACCAGAGAGAGCGAGAGGGAGGAGAAAGCGGAGAGAGGAAGCAGAAGGAGGAGGCAGATCCCTCTGGCTTCCTCAGACACTGTGTGTGATTCTCAGTGAGCACTGTGTGCGAGCAAGGTGGGAGCACTGTATGTGTGTGTGTTTGGGCGAGGCGTGAGCACGGTGTGTGTGAGTAGGGTCTGAACTGTGTGTGTGAGCAGGTTGCTAGCACTGTGTGTGTGAGCAGGGTGCTAGCACGGTGTGTGTGTGTGTGTGTGTGTGTGTGTGTGTGTGTGTGTGTGTGTGTGTGTGTGTGTGTGTGTGTGTGTGTGTGAGAGCAGGGTGCTAGCACGGTGTGTGTGTGTGTGTGTGTGTGTGTGTGTGTGTGTGTGTGTGAGCAGGGTGTGAGCAGCACTCTACTGTGCTCAGTATGGCAGGAGGCTTGTTTGGAAGGGTGTACATGGACCAGGACTCTGCACACTCCCTGGAGGGGCTGGAGCTCAAGCTGGGAGGAGACGGTAAGGGGGCGGGGCTGGGCCGACAGCGAGGTCGCTACGCCAACGCCTGGATGAATGAATGGTGATGAGGCTGGGGTTGGAGGAGAGGGGGGGGATGAATGGATGGGGGGTGAGATGTGGGTTGGAAGAGAGAGGGGATGAATGAGTGAGCAGACTTGAAGGGTGCTGTAGGGAAGGTGGTTTGGATTGAGCTTGGATGAAATCTTGGGAACGCTATGAGGTGATGTCTTTGGATCAGCGGTCCGGTCAAGTACAGTTCAGAGGGATGGTGAGAGGATTGAGTGAGAGGCTCAGTACCAGCTGGGGGGACTTTGGGGATGAGGCTTGATGTGATTCTCCCGAGACTTGTGAGTTGGATGATGATGATGATGATGATGATGATGACAAGTGACAAAGTGCAGGGACCTGATGGCACATACAGGTGTGTGTGTGTGTGTGTGTGTGTGTGTGTGTGTGTGTGTGTGTGTGCGTGTGCGCGTGCGCGTGGCTTCAATCTTGAAAAGCACAAGGAGTAGATTAGCCTCCAGATGGCCCATGCTTTACAAATTATCAGATTTAAATCGTAACAATGCAGTTTTGTATTTGATTGAATTATTACATTCTCAAGGCAAGCATTTGAAGTATCTTTAACGACGAGAGACAGAGAGCAACAGAGAGGGGGGGGGAGAGAGACAGAGTAGGAAAAACAAAGAGTAAATAAATTCCTTATCGATGTGCTGCAAAAAGCGAAAAATCCTGATAAAGGAAAGATATTACAGATTACGGGGCAGCCCACTGTTCATAGGGGACAGCAGTTGTCCATCTGCTGGTGTTGGAGCTCTGCATGCCAGTGACCCCGCACTGATAATATTTACACACACAGCCTTGCTCATCAAGAGCTGCCATACATTGCCATCATTAAGTGACTCAATCAGGGTCTCATGCCAAGGAGTAATGGGTTGAAGGATGAGCCAAGTGTGATGCTGTGTTTCTTTGCTAGCATCCTTTAGATGTTTCTTCTCCTTAGCGAGCAGCAGTTCAGTGCTTATCTCCTACTTTTACGTTTTACGTCTTTACTTTTCCTGCTTTGGATCACGACTCACGAGTCCCTGAAGATGAATTGGTTTTCCTCATATTCTTTTTTCCATAGCAAGGCAGATTTGCATGCAAGAACATGTTTTCTTAGTTTGTGTGTGTGAGTGTGTGTATGCACATGTGTCTATCTGTATCTGTGTATGTCCAAGATGCATCACTTTGATGTAGAAGTGTGTGTGTGTGTGTGTGTGTGTGTGTGTGTGTGTGTGTGTGTGTGTGTGTGTGTGTGTGTGTGTGTGTGTGTGTGTGTGTGTGTGTGTGTGTGTGTGTGTGTGTGTGTGTGTCCATACACAGTAGTGTGTGCATTTAGTAGGTGGTGGTATAATGGCCATGTGTTTAACAGAGATAGCATTTGATTTAGTGGCCACCGGTAGTGGAGAGATGCACCGTCGTTGTAAGTGGATTGGGTCATGCCTTTGGAGAGGCGAAGCTGCTCATTATGTACAACAAGACAATACCTCAGCCTCAAACCATATGTTCATTTATGAATATGTGCATATTATGAATCATTTTTGTGAAGGAATATATTGCAGGGGAATAAGCCATTATATATTTCTATTTCTAGCCTTTTTTGTTGATATTCTAACCTAAACTGTTGATGTGTGCGCCTCCAGGCTCGTTAGCTACTTCTGAGGGCTATCAATGTTAGCTGCTTCTGAGGGCTATCCATGTTAGCTGCTTCTGAGGGCTATCCAGGTAAGGTGCTTCTTAAAGGTTGTATGGAATTCTCTTTTTTTGGCCATTTTTGCACAATTTCTTGAAATCCTTATCATAATCCACTGTACAGCGTTAGAAGTACTGACATGAAAATTAAACAACTCAATCATATGTGGAACGGGCAGGGCCCGAAAAATCCAGCCAATGATTTCCAGACCCACCGAGTGGCAATGGACAGTAAGTACATCAATCAAACGGTCGTACGGCACTCCGACCGGCACTACTCCCCCCCCCCCCTCCCCCCCCCCCCCCCCCCCCCCCTTCGTGCACATACTTGAAGCTCGTGACCCAGAGCAAGCTTCTGTTTGTTGTTATCCTGCGGTAGCTACTGGAGCTAGCTAACTAGCTAATGGCTCGCTCTCTCGCATCTGTTCGCTCGTGCATGATTGTGCATCCATGTACTTGAAATGGGTGGAGTCCAGAGTCAGGGTCAGCATTGAAGGAGAGGGGGTAGGACCATTTGGGTTGCTGGCGTTTCACAAATCCCATACCCAACCTTCAAGGCTATCCACGGTAGCTGCTTCTGAGGGCTATATAGGTTAGCCGCTTCTGGGGGTTCACAATGTTAGCTGCTTTGTAGGTCTATCCATGTTAGCTGCTTCTTAGGGTTATCCATGTTATCCATGGTCGCTTCTTCTTAGGGCTATCCATGTTAGCTGCTTCTGAGGGCTATCCATGTTAGCTGCTTCTGAGGGCTATCCATGTTAGCTGCCTGCTTCTGAGGGCTATCCATGCTAGCTGCCTTTTGAAGGCTATCCATGGTAGCTGCTTCTGATAACTATCCATAACTGCCGTCCACCCTGGTGAAATGTCACTAAATATCACATGTTGGTGTTTCTACAATGCTGACCTTCAGCACACTAATGAGAAGATGCATCTCCACCCAAACAACCCCACCTTCCACATCCCTGTAGCTGGAAATGGCCATCGCCATGGATATAGACAGCCTTTGACAGAGGCAAAAATAAATGCATCCATAAATAAATGAATATTATATGGTAGTGGAGAAGCCAGCCCCATTCGATGGGTTGTTTCGGATACACACAGGGAGGGAATTCTATCTCATTCTCGGAGACGTATCAGAGGAGTATGATCTACGTGAGGGGGTTGCATAAGGAAGCTGCCTTGCTCGCTCCCTTACTATTGGCAATGCTTAGGCTTCCCCTAGGCGATATTATCAGGAGAACATCCGTAACTCTTTGGCTGATTTCAATTATACATCTGTGCTGAACGAGACAATGCCATTTGGTGCCATTTGCTCCTTCACGCATTGTCTAACATCGTCGTTCATCTCCGATCCAGCAGTCCATGTTAAAGCAGAACTTCCAGGGTCGGAGATGTCATGAGAGCAAAGTGGATTTAGCTTTGTGAAGTTGATTCTGAAAGGGCAGGAATAGTGCATTCTTACAGCTGCCTGTCGACATGGTGTTGATTAGGAAAAATGACTGAAACCTTTGTAGGCCTACTGTTTACAAGCGCTCGACGAGTTTGTGTTCAATGTTAATAAGCAATTAGGTGCTTACAAATCCCTGCTTTGGGAAACGTGCTGGGTCAAAACAAATACGGTGAAAAATAAAAGGAAAATGCTATGTTCCCCGACCCAGTTGGAGATCGTCTGCCTTCAGCCTTGTAGAGAAGTCATTTAAAGTCTGATTTGTGAGGCTAATCAGTCATTGATAGATTTATAGCATTTCCAACCTTCTAATCCCCAAATTCCAGCCCTTAAACAGTCCTAAGAAAACACTGAAGAAAGATCCACATGTTTTTAAGGTTTAATAAATTTGAATTTCTCAATTTGTCGATTGAATTCACAAGGATACCGGTACCTTTTCTATATCATGACAATACATCTACTACATACAACCACTCTACGTGCATAAATTGGTCATTAATAACTATCGTTTAGTAACCGTTTTGGTATTTAATCTCAAATATAAATCGTAATTCCTTATCATATATCAACCATGCTTGACATGTATGTCATAAAAGACTATTATAGTTTATGCTATTTCGAATTGGCTATAATACTTTTATGGCCAAAGTAACAGTATCAGTATCAGTATTCTAAACTGGGTGCGTAACAGTTGCCAGTGAAAGAAGGTGTTCTCAGCGAATCTGTTCATCTCACTACGCCCACTCGCATCACCATTATGCTGAAATACATCACTACTTTGTCAAGGATTCTCTGGCTAGCAAGAAAAATGTAGGTTCATCATTCACAGTCTACAGGGTTTACAGGACGTGGAATGCATTCCGTCTTGTTAATTTACCAAACATGTTCATCCCGGTTAATCAGCTGTGATGAACGCACAAACGCGCCTAGTTCAACGGGCTGATCAGGCTGCCCTCTGTGCCATATGCCTCTCAGCACCTCCAGGGATAGACTAAGCATTCATAGATTTAGCTGAGGGTGGAGAGTTTAATCCGATACTACGGCGTACTCCAAGTCTGTTCTGTACTCGTGAGCAAAATGCTTGTCAAATCCAGTCACAGGAGTCTAATTATTTTTAAGGTATTTTTAAACCGTGTCAATTATTTATCGTTAGTGGAATACACTTTTGGTCATTTTTCATCTCTCGGTCTGGAAAAACGTATCATTATTAAAAATGATATTCACACAAAGTCGTATTGAGTGTGAGAAGTTCACAGGGACGTCCCTCACCTGGTTTAACCCCAGAAAACTACAGTTTAGTCTTTATCCAGAGGGATAAGATGAGTAATTTCAGAGCAAAAAAATTGACTGTGAGCGAAATAATTTCAAATGCTAAATGTTATTTAATAGTCAGCAGTAGAGCTGTGACGTGGCAAATGCCGACTGCGCTGCCGCTTGCTGTTTGCATGACATTCAAAGAGTTTCCCCGTGTCACGCTAGCTATGCTTATGAATTTAACCCGGCAGAAAGGGAAATTAGTTTGCAGTGCGGGTACTGCGGTTCATGATGTAATTCACTTCCCAGCTTTGACACCAACTCTACACTGTCATGATGATCTCCCAACATTCGTCCATTCTACTGCTCACCTTTTCTCCTCTCCTCTCCTCTCTCCCCCCTCCCTCCCTCCCTCTCTCTCTCCCCCCCGTTTATTTTAACACAATCAATGGAAACACAGATACAGTTCTTGCCCAATCTGTGACACTGTGCATGATTGTGGACCGTTTCTGTAATAACAAATATATATATTAAAAAATTCTCTCTCTTGCTCTCGCTCTATCGCTCTCGCTCTCTCCTACACTATTTGTTCCACTATCTGTTATCCATTAGTAGGTTAGGTAGCAGGTGGGGGTGAGGGTTGGGGTTGATGTGGTGGTGGCGCCACACACCGTGCACGTTCTTATCAACCACCGTGGTTATTCTCTAGCGACGAGCTAACAGGTTGCGGGTTTCACCGGTGGGAGCTGGTGGTGTTTAGCGCGCGGGGGTTCTGCTTTGAATGTGAAGTCACCAGCATTCGTGCGTCGTCTCGCCACTTTTCCTTTCCCGCCGTTTGCTGTTCAGCTCACGCTTGTCTGTGAACACAAATCAATAGTGTTCAGCAATCATGACAACAACCCTGGCTCCGTCTTCTTCATTGGTACGGCTGCTCCTCCCCCTTGTGTGTGTGTGTGTGTGTGTGTGTGTGTGTGCTTTTGTTTGTGTTTTTTGTGTGATTGTGAGGTGCTCATGTGGCCCTCTTCCTGTTGCTTGCTAGAATCTAGTTTGAGTGAGCACCTCACAATCACACAAAAAACACAAACAAAAGCAGACACACACACACACACACACACACACACACACAACACACACACACACACACACACACACACACACACACACACACACACACACACACACACACACACACACACACACACACACACACACACACACACACACACACACACACACAGCAGGCCAAGCATGAAATAAGCTCTGCGACTGTTTATTCTGGGCAGGGTCTCTAATTATTTATTTATTTATTTTGGGCAACCAGACTTATCCTCCCGACTTTGCTTTTCTTCGACGGCTCTCAAACGACCGCTCAAGTGCCTACTCTCTCGGTCACGTTTCTGCTGATCCCAGGCACCTGCTTACACACACCGAGTGGTGGTCTCCCAGTGTGGGGTGGTGCTGCAGGTGGCTGGGTGGGCTTACATGCACGTGAGGTGAACGGCAAACGGGTTACTCAGCGACCTGGCAGAGGCTGTCAGGATGCAATGGAGCGAAGGGAGGCTGAGATGAACGGCTGCTGCTGCTGATGCTCAAGGGAAGTGGGATCGGGGGTTGATATTGAATGGTATGCATTTATATTAACTGAATATTGAAACCAGAGTGAATTGGAATGATGTGATTTAGGGGTGGTTGAGGTCACATCGCAATGACCTACTCCATTTCAGAAGTATGTTGTAGTAGGTAGTAATGGCGGTTTTGGTCATAACCACTAGTTGATTCATTATTCGTGAAAACGTTTTTTTCATTTTGGGGGGATATCCTTACGTTTAATACTGCCTCAGCGTTTCTCAAGCGGGAAGCGGCAAAACAACGTTCTAGGTTGCGGTATATTTACGTTGATTCAGGATTTTACAGTACTACAACTCTCTAGAGCCGTCACAAAGTGGCGGAGTAACAGCAACGGAAAATCGCACAAGGCATTCTGATGCGCAGACCTCATAGGAGAATATGTTGTTTGTAAGGTGTGCTACCAAGTGTCTTCCTCAACGCATTACATGGTCACCGAATAGGGGCAGGATAGTCTAGCTATAGGTTGGTCGTTGACTCCCAGCTAAAAGGTTCCATGTTCGATGCCCATTATGTCTTGCCCGGACATCGAGAAAGTTGCCTTACCCTGTACATCTGTTCCTTCATGACACCTATCTGGATGAACTGTTGGGCCATTTGGATAAAATGCTTTTTTTTTTTTTTTTCAAAATGACCTTAGGGGACAATGAATGATGTTGAGTACATTGACAATAACATTTAGGGCATTTAACAGAAGCTTTTACCCAAAGTGACAATAAGTACATCAGTCAGAAGAAGGAGAAACAACATGTATCTGTCGGTTCAGTAAGGATGTTCAAAGAATCAAGTGCCAAGCACTTAAAATTGCTAGATTAGCACATTACCCATATACAACAAAGCTAGCTAGGATACGATGCTACACAATACTAAGAACAATTTTTAAGTGCCAGGATGTACAACATACAATAGGAGTAAGCCATCCAGGTCTTTGTGTAAGATCTTGTCTTCAAAATGGTGTAGCTCAAGTCTATCGTCCCAGATGTAGGTAGGATCAGTCCCCTTATGTGCTGACTCTTGAGTACTGAGTGCTGCAACACAAGCCAGAGCAGGAAGTAGGCCCTCAACGCAAGTGGGATCTTTAATAATCTCCATGAATTATAGAGAAACTTGGCAGCCTGGAGACTCAACCTTCCTGTGTTGGGGAGCACTCCGAACCACTGTGTAGTACAGTGCGGACCAGAACATTGCTATCACAGACACACACACACAACACACACACACACACACACACACACACACACACACACACACACACACACACACACACACACACACACACACACACACACACACACACACACACACACACACACACACACACACACACACACACACAGCACACAGGATGTGGCCTGCTTCCACCTGCCTTCTCTCCCTTTTGTTTTTGTCCTTGCTGTCTTGATCAGACAGGATACACAGGGGCACACAGTTGATTAGTTAGAGAGAGACCGAGAGACAGAGGGAGAGAGAAAGGAGGCCGGGACAATGATGGAATGATAAGAAGTGAGGGGGGAGAGTGTGGTCCCTGGTCCCTGTGAGAGAGAGGACGATTGGCATAACAATGAACCTGACAAACGGAAGAGAGAGAGAGAGAGAGAGAGAGAGAGAGAGAGAGAGAGAGAGAGAGAGAGAGAGAGAGAGAGAGAGAGAGAGAGAGAGAGAGAGAGAGAGAGAGAGAGAGGAAGAGAGGAGAGCAGAGAGAGAGAGAGAGAGAGAGAGAGAGAGAGAGAGAGAGAGAGAGAGAGAGAGAGAGAGACTTTCCCAAGACTTCAATGAAGAGAGTTAGAAAATAAATGAAGTCTTTAGATGCAGAAAGAAAGCGAACGTCACAGGAGAAAAATGGAAAGCAGAGAATGAATGAACAGTGAATAATAGTGGCCCGGGATCAGGATTCAGTGGAGTGATCATTCATACCGGGAATTATACCTCACTAAATTAATACCAAAGAATCCGCGGCTCGGGTCAGGGTACCTCCACTTCTTGGGGAAAGTGCAGACGAGGCAGCGTGGTGCCGGTGATTAAAGGGAGTTATGCAGGCCCACTGCGGCGGCGCTGGCACCCGTCCCGGCTCTGGACCGGCTCTGATCCCGGTGCCCGGAGGAGACGACCCGGGACGACCGGGCTCCCCCGGGAGAGGCTGGGTCTGTTTGTTAGGGAGTGACGTCGGATGGATTGGGGTAGTCTCCTCACAGCCGAGTCCTCCCTCCCGCCCTCTCTCGCTCCCTCCCTCCCTCCTCCTCTCCCTTTCCCTCGTCCTTCACTACCTCTTGCATTATCCTGTCTCTGTCTGTCTGTCTGTCTGTCTGTCTGTCTGTCTGTCTGTCTGTCTGTCTGTCTGTCTGTCTGTCTGTCTGTCTGTCTGTCTGTCTGTCTGTCTGTCTGTCTGTCTGTCTCTCTTCCTCCCTCCCGCCATCACTCCCTCTCTTCCTTCACTACCTCTTGCCATACCTCCTAACCTGTCTCTGTCTGTCTGTCTGTCTGTCTGTCTGTCTGTCTGTCTGTCTGTCTGTCTGTCTGTCTGTCTGTCTGTCTGTCTGTCTCTGTCTCTCTCTCTCTCTCTCTCTCTCTCTCTCTCTCTCTCTCTCTCTCTCTCTCTCTCTCTCTCTCTCTCTCTCTCTCTCTCTCTCTCTCTCTCTCTCTCTCTCTCTCTCTCTCTCTCTCCTTTTCCTCTCTCTCTCTCTCTCTCTCTCTCTCTCTCTCTCTCTCTCTCTCTCTCTCTCTCTCTCACCTTCCCCGACCTCACCACTTCTCTTCTCCTGAGAGACAGGATGTCTTCATCTCACTCGCGGTATAATATATATATATTTCTGCCGTTGCTTGACAACCGGGGTGGGCGGGGCTTGTCTGCTCCCTTGGTGCCCAGGGGCGACGCAGGGCCTGTCTGTCAACAATCCCAGCCGATGATTTATGTCGCTACAGATAAGAAAGTCCTCTCAGGTAGCGCTTTATGCGGACGGCTTTAAACAAGAGTGATGGGATCAGTCTTTGATAAGGGAATGAGCTGGGGACTTATTTAGGATCTGTGTGTGTGTGTGTGTGTGTGTGTGTGTGTGTGTGTGTGTGTGTGTGTGTGTGTGTGTGTGTGTGTGTGTCTGGCTGTGTGTTTTGTGTGTGTGTGTGTGGCTGTGTGTGTTTGTGTGTATGCGCTTGAGTGTATGTTGAGTATGTTTGCTAGCCCTTCTTGGCTGTAATGAATGAATGAATAAATGAATGCATCCAGTTTTACTAACACCGTATCGAGGACACTTCCTTGAGGCCACGACGACCTTCAACATAACAGACTGCAAACCCGGGCCGCTTAAGCAGGGTCGGAGACACAACGCAGGGTAATAGATGGGCTGCATAAATGACGTGAGCCCCAGAGCATGAGGATAACCACCGTGAACAGCTCCGAATTGTCTCGGTGAGGCGCAGGTCCTTGACCTTACCTCTCTTAGAGGGGCCTTGACACCTGCGAAAGAACAAATAACGGCTGAAACCTCTACTTTATGTTCTTATCCAAGACTCGAGTCGTTTTTCTGTAGTCGAGCGGACGTCACAACAGCACAACACAACGAGAGTATATGAGTCTGTGAACCCCGTTGACAAACCATCATTAACAGTATTCATTCTTTGTACAAATGCAGGCTTTGTTAATATGGCAGCTTTCAGCTGCATCCACCCAGGACACAGCGCCGTGGCTCTTGGTCTCATGAAAGAAAGGTTGGGGACAGAAGGGATTCTGGGAAATGTAGGAAACTGGTGTTAACCGGAATCCACACGATTCCCCTTATAAATACATCCCCACTTTCACTTTAAATCAACACAATACTATAGATTTGATTAGATGTCTTTACAGATTAAATTACCTTTAGTATTTGCCTGGGTCTGAATGGTTTGTTTCTAAACACTTTAACTGACTTCAGAGAAGTAAGTTGCCTGAAGTCATTCTATTTCTACTCCAACCTGTTTAGGATTAGCTAGCTAAACAAAAGCTGTTTGGATTGCTTTTGCTGTTGTGAAGGCATACTAATTCATTTGACTAATTATAGATCATATTGTTGTTATGCTTGTTGGTTTCAGTCCTGCGCGCGTTCATTTGCTTTCTCCAGTGAATAATTGCAGATGATTTATGTTCTATAAAAATAATTTGTCTGAATAAAAAGGATCCATTGAACAAAAAAAACGTTCACTATAGATATGGAAAAATATCATGTTTGTCCCCAACCCTCCAGGGGTACAAAACCGTCAGCGGTAAACTGTTATTCAACTCAGCTCAATAATTCTCTTATAAAATATCAGTAAAAATCTGTCGCTCTTTTTCATGGGCTGGCCTTGATTAAATGAGGCTACAAACCCAAACACATCAAGCAGCTTCAAGTTGAAGTGCACCTGATATCATCGCACTCATTAGTCACATTAAATACCTGCCTTTCTGGAAGTCGTCAGTATGTTTGGGTTATCTGGTGCACATAGTTCTGGAGGTTTCACGTCTTGTTTCTACAGCTCTATCCATCTCTCTCTCGCTGTCTCTCTCCCCCTCTCTCTCTCTGTCACTCTCTCTTTCTGTCTCTCTGTGTCTCTCTTTCTCTCTGTCTCTGTCTCTCTGTCTCTCTGTGTCTCTCGGTCCCTCCAGACTTCCTCCGTCATGGATCTCTAATGTAGCCGAAAACTGATTAGCCGACTCTTAATTGGTGCCCTCTAAATGCCCTTACTAGGGCGCGGGGAGGGGGAGAGAGCTCCTTCTTGACTGCAAGAATATCTTGTTTGGCCAATCCCAATCACAGTCCTTCACCTTAATCGACGGTTGCTGCTGTATTTTTAGCTCATGATCCTGCTAATGAATAAACTAAAACAACAAAGGTTACTTTCACAGGAGACGTAGTGTATTTAGTAGTGTGACAAAGTCTATCTTCCCCTCCTTCAACCTGTTCCTCTGGTGAATGCCTGGTTTCATGTCGTGCTCAGGCACCCACCGTGTTCACAACACAACCAGAAACCCAGCAGGGCTGACAGGGTGTCTGCTGTTAATGATGTCATTTCCCCTTCTGCCGCTCTCCCTGGCCTATTACGGTTGACTGATGTCGGAGCCTTTTAAGTTTATAGTTATTCTATTATTTTTCTAAGGCAGCATGTGGGAGTTGTGTGTGTGGTTGTCTTTCACAGCAACAAGACGTTTAGTCTCCGGGGCATGGAGAGCTGCAGCAGTCCAGAACCCCCCAGGAATATAATTACTAGATCCCTTCATGTCACACAAGAGTGATCAAACTTTTGCTTGCAACAGGTTCTCATTATCCTGCAAAGTTATTGTGACATTTAGAAAAGCGTTGAGATAAATTGGCTGAGGAGGAAAAGGTTGTGTACTGAGAGAGATGTTAATTAGGTTGAATGTCCCAACTGTGCACGTTCAATTGTGCGTGTGTGTGGGTGTGTGTGTGTGCGTCTGTGTGTGTGAGATAGGTGTGTGGTAAGGAAGATAGATCTTCTTAAGAGTTCACAGGAAGGAACAACAAAGCCGAACAGAGCAGAAATTATCCTTTCAAGAGTGGTGACGGCACGCACACACACGCACACGCACACACAGAACCCAATGTCATATTTTATACGTCGACTACTTGCACTGATTCTCATTAAATCCATTTTCATTTCAGTCTGTCTCATGAGCATTGCGAAATACGGAAAGTAAAATAACCTTTAACTGTCATTTTCTTCTTCTTGTGTGTGTGTGTGTGTGTGTGTGTGTGTGTGTGTGTGTGTGTGTGTGTGTGTGTGTGTGTGTGTGTGTGGTGTGTGTGTGTGTGTGTGTGTGTGTGTGTGTGTGTGTGTGTGTGTGTAGCCATGCACCAGGGTCTGGACACACTGAGTGACAGCACCAGCTCCACGACGGCCAACGACCTGGACCTCATCTTCCTCAAGGGGATCATGGAGAGCCCCGTGGTATGTAGAGACTGTGTGTGTGTGTGTGTGTGCGCATACTTTGGTTTATTGCTTTTGTTTATCGCCCCTGAGTGTGACTTTCTATACGGGGCGATGCTTGAAGGTCGAGGCACCCCGGGGTGCCCTTCATCTCACTGAGCTCATCCAAGAACCTTCATGAGAACCAGGTGTCTGTCCAGCGCTTCTGGCAGAGTTTATTCCAACCTCTATTTGGACCACTGCCAGGAAGGATGTCAACCAACCTCTCACCAAAAGAATCAGAAATTAGCTTTCCGTGGACTGCTTGAGCCGTCTTCAGTCTGGCCTTCAATATTCAACTTGTATCAGGTTAGCATAAATAACTCTTTTATCCAATAAACCCTAACCATTTTCATTGACGCATTCTCAGTTCTCAATAGAGACGCGCTCTTTCCAACATATTGCTTCGGAAAGGGTACTTAATCGAGGAAATATTTTTTTCCGAAAATGCGTCCTAATCCTCACTAAACGCCACTTCAACGTTCTCACTCTCTTTTGCTAGGAACCAGATGTTTGCTAGTCCTCCTTCCAGAAGCCCGTGTACGAAGAAGTCTTCCCCCTCACACTGACCAATTGGAGAGCTCCGGCTCTGATGTCATGGTCCTATTGAAGTGTTGACAGGGGATGAAAACATGGAGTTTTAACACTCCACACTTCCCCTCCTGCGCGTGTCACCGGATTTCTTTTTCCCGACGTCAAAGCCTTCGCTCTCTCCGTGTCATCTCCGCGCTCTGCGTGTCATCTGCGTGTCTCCCGCTTCCTGACGAGCACTTCCATCAGTACCCACCCACGTTACGACGGGGGGAAGTCGCGGCTCCCTGACATTTTAAACCGCCGTGCCGCCGGCTGTCCTGGAGCCTCGCGCTGTCGTCTCCCCAGATCTGTACGGGGAGAAGGAAACATCATAACACTGTTGTTATCATTTTAAGCACTGCAACGCAGGGAGGCTATTAAAAGGCCTTTTTTGAATCCGAACCCTGGTCAATCTCCATAAACATGAGATGGCTTGGGGGGCCGCAGACCCCTCTCTCAGGGCAGCCGGCAGAGAGACAGGAGGTGGAGGGGGGTTAGGATGTGTGATCGGGGCACTTCTGTTTTCGTACTTTTATGGTGTGTAAGGAGATCCGCAGGGAGCACAGCATCAAACACCTCCTGGTCTCACTGAAGAGCAGAGTCTGAGGAGCATACATCTGAACCCCTTTCCTACTTTCTTTGTGTCTAAGTTTCTTTTTTATTCTGCCTTCTTTTTTTTCTAAATTTCCCTCTCTCTCTGTCTCTGTCTCTGTCTCTGTCTCTCTCTCTGTCTGTATCTCTCTCTCTGTCTCTCTCTCTCTCTCTCTCTCTCTCTCTCTCTCTCTCTCTCTCTCTCTCTCTCTCTCTCTCTCTCTCTCTCTCTCTCTCTCTCTCTCTCTCTCTGTCTCTCTCTCTCTCTCTCTCTGTCTCTCTTTTGCTCTGTCTGTGTCTCGCTCTCTCTCTCTCTCTCTTCCACTTGCACTCCCTCTAGCTCTCTCTGCACTTGGTACCTCACCTCATACTGATTACGTGGTTCTGTGATGGTGAGAGTGTGTTTGTATGTGTGTGTGTGTGTGTGTGTGTGTGTGTGTGTGTGTGTGTGTGTGTGTGTGATGTGTGTGTGTGTGTGTGTAAGGGTGTGCGTGTGTGTGTGTGTGTGTGTGTGTGTTTGCCTATGAGTGGTGGGGAAGGGTGCCATTACCGCCCCTGCTTATTGATGAGTAAATCTCATTAAGCGTGAATCTGCTGACGTGATCCGAGGCGGAGAGCACACCCTGCAAGGCCTGCCACAAAAAAAATAAATGCTTGCTCCATATATTATAGAGCAAGCGAAACATACTGACACTGGCATTTATGCAGCGCCACTGCTGTGTGGTTTGCCACAGAGTGGCAGCCCTCTGAGACCTTCCCCATCCCGCGAGGCCACGTTCTAGTCCCTCTCTCTCACTGCAGGGCGGTCTGGCCTCGATCCCCACGGAAGCCCTTTTCAAAATATTGGGGAAATGCAGCTCGACCTGGGAGGGTGTCTGGGTTCATGAGCAACGAGCAGCGCCCGCCGGCACCCTGAGGAAAGTGTGGCAAACGAAACTGTAATTATCTGAAATAGACTGAATAACAGTGCTTTAAGAGGAACAGAAAGGTCTCGGATTATTGTGTGTATTCGATTTACTTTCTACTGAGTTCGGCAGGGCAGATACGTAAATGTCAGGATTTTCGATTAGGCTAACAGAGATGGACAGTGTGTATAATCTATTCAATGACACATAGCTACAGCATCGTCACATTGTCGACCGCACGCCGTCTCGGAAGATTCCGAACCATGGTGGTAAACAGAGAGAGAGAGAGAGAGAGACCTGCCCGTTCCATCTCCCTGGTCTACAGCTGACCTGTAGGCCTCATTAAAATGGATCTGGGATATGTTTAGTATGATAACGAGTTGGAATGTTCAGTAGACGCATTCTTCAGTTGGCTGTTTTTAGCCAACTATAAACTTGGAACGATAGGGGCATGTGTTATGGTAGAAAACAAATCGCTATTTTAAACCACTTAATAGGCTAGCAGTAGCCCGACACTTCTTTGGACACTTCTTTGGTAGTATAATACGGGGCTTAACATATAAAACGAGGAACAAACACAGAGATTGGGACATCCGTCAACAACACGTAAGCTCTGTGTTCGCTTCTACTTATCGAGTCTTAAAAACAATATGGCGTCGCCGGGTGAACTACTGATGGTATTGTGTGTATAAAATGTCCTTTTTAATAAACAATCTGTACATTTACAAAGTTATCAATGCCTCGTTTTATATGTTAAAGCTAGGGTGGGTAATTTTTTTACTGTAATATTTGGCAAAAATATCATAATAGCCAGTCAGCTATATGTAGGTGAAGTGCTCTGAGAACATCTGCTCATCACTTTGATCTCCCCTTCCTCTGTGTGATGCCTCCAAAAATTGCCACTGCTCATGTACACTTTGACCAATCAGAGCGAGGCTCCGATTATCCGTTCTTATTGGCTGTGGGACCGTCCGGTCACCTTGACAACGACGTTGGTGCGTCCCTGCGTGAGCGTTCACGAGCCTAGCAGTCCGACAGTTTTGCATTACTATGGCGGACAACAAATGAATAGCGATGTCTTCATCAATGGCCCCTAAATTTCCCATTCCTCGGATACCAACAACTAGCACCGCTAAGACTGCGAAAAAAAAGAGGAAAGACACTTGTTGAAAGGACAGCTACTAAAAGGGAGGCGGAGTAAACAGCCAGAGTACAGCCAGAGTAAACATTGGAGTGGCTTATGAGCAATGGAGAGAGTTACGTGACCTGAGAAACCTAAAATCGGATGCTGAGATGGCTACATTTCTTATAGACAGGTAAGGAATAGTGTTATCTCTCCATGGTATATTGTGACAAATGTGTAAAGTGTCGGCTGGTATGGTTTTTTACTTGGCAAAGCCACAATAACCGTTACATTATGGTTCTGTAATGTAACCGTTTCAATACGATTCTGTAGGATGTCTTGCATCGGCCCATGGTTCTTTTCCCGGTCCGTTTTTTATGTTACTTATGGTTACACTAACCCTGTCGGAATAACACAGAGATGGTGCTCACACGTAGCCTAGGCCTCAACTCTGCTTACGAATTACAGTTGCAATTAGTTTGCTATCTTCCTTGGCTGATACAGCTACCTTTCTTAGGCCTACCAGCGCAATTACTATGATTTTAAGATGACATACATGGTATGTCTGTGAGTAAGATGTTGATTCTATGATGCTAGGTACTGTCATCAGCACTAATGTTTAATTACCTCGGAATCGGACCTGGTGTTTCGTCTTCCTATCAATGTAACTGAATTTACGTGAACGCGCATAACTGGCGTTCGGAGGGAGGAGCTACAGCAGGTAGAGCGGGGGCAGGGGAGGGGCACCAGAGAGACCAGAGAGAGCCCATCTTTTTCATGGCCAGCCCATGAAAAAGAGCGACAGAGAGAAAGAGAGCGCGCCCAGGGTCAGTCCACAGAAAGAACTGCTCCAGCAGACTGCCGTAAAGATTGCTCTCCAATACTAACAGAGAACACAGCTCCCTTCTTCTTCCTCTTCCTCTGCTGCCTCTTCGACGGAGCGTTCACCACATGAATCAAAGCCTATAAAAGCTTGGACCGCGTCCGCGAGGGCTCTCTTGATCTACTAAGCACCGTTTGTCGTTGGTTCCTCCCAGTTGACGCCACAGAAGAGAATAAAAATCATTGATAGATGGTCGGTCGAACCTCACAGTTGGCCGACTGTGCTCCTGACTGAGCAAAACCGTGTATCGCGTTTGTTTGTATGTATGTGTGTGCGTGTCTTGGCTCAGACTTGGACAGCTTGTTCCATCAGATGTCAGGGTTTTTGCCAAGGCACACTTTGTGTTGTTTCCTGAAGGACTCTGTGTGTGTGTGTGTGTGTAAGTGTGTTCCTGTTTATGATCGTGCATATATGTTCTAAATATGTGTGTTTGTGTATGTGTGTGTTTGTGGCCATGGGAGCATGCATTATACCATGTTTCCCTTTTTGTGTGTATGTATGCATGCATGCGCACGTGTCGTTGTGAACATGGGAACCTGTGTGTGTGTGCATGTGAACAACGCTGTGTTAACCCAGTGTCCCTGCACTGGGACACTTGCAAACAAACAACATGGCCTTCGGATCACCCATGGGTGCTTGACTCTGTGCAGTCGCCTGACAAATGGAATCCTCCTAAGCGGGAATGTTATTCATTTATTTCTCTATTAGCCTGACCGGGCTCTGGGGGGGCATGCGACATGATCGTTTACACCACCTTTTATAATCTCTCTGCAAATCGCGATTTGCAGAGAGATTATGGAATGCGAAAGAGAGAGGCTTCCTCGGGCTGAGATGTTTTCAAACCTCCTGTGAAGGGGAGAGTTTTCAATCTAGATTGACCGGAGATTGACAGAATCTCTGGCGCAAAGTGTTGTCAAGTCACACGCTCAGCCCATTCTTCACTAGTCGTATTGATGCTGCTGATGGCGCCACCACCACCACCACCACCACCTCCTCCACCCTCCCCGTCTCCACCACTACTACCTCCATCGGGGAAGGTCACCTTAAAAGTAAATCCCCATTCAGTGGGAGGCAGAGCCCCGCTGTGACGGGTTGGAAAGACATTTCCCCACAAATACGACAGAACAACAATATTGCTATTCCAGATCCATCAGAGAGAAAGTAATGAAAACCCAGGGAAGTAAAGCCCTCTTGGTTCCCCAAATATGGTGTTTGACAGGGACCAAGGCACACACACACACAAGCACACACACAATCGTGCACACACATGCACGCACACACACACACATGCACCTATGCACACACACACACACACACACACACACACACACACACCAATGTGATGTTTTACATGACTACCTGCACACACACACACACACACACACACACACACACACACACAGACTACACACACACACACACACACACACACACACACACACACACACACACACACACACACACACACACACACACACACACACACACACACACAGTGCTTCTGGCTTTTTTCTGAATCCTGAATCCTCCCACGCAGGCAGTGTGAAGTTTACCTTGAGTTATTGTTGTGGTTATCGGTTTCTTTTTTCTCAGTAAAAATGTATGAGTTGTGTGCGTCGCCTTATTTTATGCTACTTGTTCTCGCCTCGCCTGCCTTCTTCGCTGCGCTCCTAAATCACAACAAATGGACCTGCAGAATCAGTGGATGCTTCACCGCAGCCATTGGCAGAAGATTAACTGCAGTGTAGACTCCTAGTGCTGACTTAGACCAATAGGTCTGTAAATGTACCTTTTTAAATCTAAAAAAATTAATGTCCAGGGTTTTATTTTCATATGAACTACACGTTTGACTTAAAATATGGAGAATCAGACTTTATAAAGAACCTGGCCTTATTTGTGGAAAACTGCTGACAGCTGATGTCAAGGTGATGCCAACACGCTTATCTCAGCTAGAGAGACAAAGAGAAAATAATAAGCCAAACCCTGGCTTTACTGTGTACCTTAACACTGTCCACCTCGGTAGAAACAGTGATCCATTTTAAAGTGGCCCCTTTTGTTTTCAGGCGCGTTTGAAATGTTCCATATTTTATTGAACTCGCCCTGCCTTTAGTCTACTCCTGAACTCTGCTTTAACTGTTCATAAAACTTTTATTGAATCTATTTTGTATTCATGTTACTGTCCTGTAGTCTCTGCTGTGACACACAAACAGCCTTGACATGTTTGTCCCCCGCTGAAACACAGGAATACAACCATCCAGCCACTCTGAATGTTCATAAATTCATTTTTCGATGCCCATGAAAGTTACATGTGTATATAATATATATGAAACATAAATGAAAAAGGATGATGTCAAATAAAAGATGATGCACTAGGTCAATAAATATTGATATAATATACTGTATATGAATAAAAAGCATACCCCCTGTGGTTGGTGTGTGTCGCCCACCAGGCCCATGAGCACTTTGAGGAGCCCAAGCTGGAGGCGGTGCGGGACAACAACATGGAGCTGGTGCAGGACATCCTGAAGGACCTGAGCCCGCTGGCCGACAGCAGCACGGCGGCAGACGAGCTGGCGCGCATCCTCCAGGAGCCCCACTTCCAGGTGAGGGGCCTCCCGGCCGCCGGACCCCGGTGTGGGCACCGAATTGACTCGGCTGCCAGGTCGACTCGGGGTCCTGCGCTTACAGATGACGTATCGACACTTGACGCATCGACACAAGCCAACGGACAAAACCCGGAAGGGTTGTTTATAAACGGGGCTCAATCATGGACATAAAAAGAAGGCTCAATCCGGTTTTGTTTTGATTTCATTGAACGCAACCCGTTCTTTCGCACAAACAACGCCATTGGAAACGCGTCCAAAAGCACTGATGAGTGCATATGTAACCCAGTTCCTGTTAGGGACTCTTATTCTGAAGGAGGAGAACGGAAGTGTCTGCATGTGGGTCGCTGTTTTGACTCTTGTGTTGGGAGCGCTGGGAATAAAGTGGATCGCCCCGTTCAGTGAATGGAGTTAACCGATTCTTCTTTTATACACAACCCAAGTATAGGCAACAACGATTTGTACATTAGATTATTATTCATAGATTAGAAAAACAAAAGGAGATTGTTAATACTTGGGAATAACATGGGAATGAATGAAACGCGCATGCGCATTTAAAAGACAGCGTTTACAGGAAGTGCGTCATTATTGCGCATCCAGGACCCCGAGTCGATCTGGCAGCCGAGTCAATCCGACACCCACACCGGCGTCCCATTCTTATCCCCGCGGAGACGGGTTAGCTCTCGTCTCTGCGAGGCTTTAGTGTGGCCGTCCGTGAGGCCGAGAACCGGCGTCGTGAATTGGACGAACTACAGAAATGACAAGTGCTGCATAAGGGAGTTTTAAAAAAAAGAGAAAACAGACTGCAGAGGGCAAGCGGCTGTGAATCAGTTATTTTAATAAGTGTTTTGTTCTGGCTGACTCCATATAATGGTGCTAACATAGCGTTTAATAGTCGTGTCTCTGAGATAAAGCGGTGGTACGTCTCAACAAAAAGCGCTAAAAACAACAAAGGCAGTTTAGCAGAAGGATCTGAGGGTTCACACACACAATGAGTGTGTATACCGTTTTTCATCTATATTTCTGAGTCGCCCCTATTACATCCATCCAAACATTGTCTGCCAATCAGGTTCTGTTATACTATCATAAACATGTATATCAAATAAAGTAACTGTACAATCCTAGTTGCAAACCATCCTGCTTTTATGAATGAACCAGAACGCATCAATACTGTATTCTTAGCGTTGTCAAATCCTCACTCACACTATCTTTACACTATTACTTAGTATTGATCAGCCTCTTGAAAGTCGCTAGTCGCTAATGCTTACATTTGATTGGTCGTCACCGCCTTCTCTGGCCACAGTCTCTGCTGGAGACGCACGACTCGGTGGCCTCCAAGACCTTCGAGACCCCGCCCCCCAGCCCGTGTGCCTTCATGGACGCGGCGTTCAACAACCAGCCCGTCCCCCCCGACGCCGTCCGCATGGTGGGCATACGCAAGGTGGCCGGGGAGCACCTGGTAGGTACCGCTCTGACCCCCAGGACCTGGTCAGAGGTCAAGGGGTCAAGGGAGACGATCTCGTCGTGAAATTCGGGGGAATGTCTGGGGAAATAGAATGATTTGCAGGCCGTCTTAGGTGCAGGGATTAACTGGTGTATTTGGAGGTGCTTTATGGATTATGATTGCGGATGGGATAATAGTAATTGTGGAAATGCTTGACATGCAGTTAAGCTCTTAAGAGGAATTAAAAAAGGACAAATTTACAGTGATTATTCAGTCGTAATAATATTTTGCACCTTAAGGTGTACATATTTTTCGCATTTATGTTTATTAGTTGTTCAATGTCAGTTTCATCTGTCTATATCGGTTTTGTGTGTTTTATGTGTGTGTGCTTGGTGAGGTACGCCGACATCTCCCATCTGGGATCTGAAGTCTGTTTTATCACATTTTTATCTCATGTGTGCATTGACAATATGCTTGTATATTTTTTTTGCATGCTGTGTGTGTGTCTGTGCGTGCGTGCGTGTGTGTGCATGCACGTGCCTTTGTACGTGCGTGCGTCTGTGCGACGCTCCCCCTTCCCTCGCCGCACCAGGGCGTGACGTTCCGCGTGGAGAACGGCGAGCTGGTGATCGCCCGGATCCTCCACGGCGGGATGATCGACCAGCAGGGCCTGCTGCACGTGGGCGACATCATCAAGGAGGTGAACGCCAAGGAGGTGGGCGACGACCCCCGGGTGCTGCAGGAGATGCTGAAGGACGCCAGCGGCAGCGTGGTGCTGAAGATCCTGCCCAGCTACCAGGAGCCCCACACGCCGCGGCAGGTCCGAGCGCACACACACGGCAAACGTGCATGCACACACGCACACACGCGGTCGCGCACGCCGCAGCAGGTGACAGCACACGACCATTCATTGGGCCCACACACACACACACGCACGCGCCCACGCCGGCAGGTCTGAGCACACGCACACATGCGCACGTGCTCACACGCAGACAAACGCAAATCTGCGCACACATGCTCACACGCAGACACACAGACACACTGCGGCAGGTCAGAGCATACAGATGCACGCACCAGGCAAGTACACACACACACACCACAAGCACACACACACACACACACACACACACACACACACACACACACACACACACACACACACACACACACACACACACACACACACACACACACACACACACACACACACACACACACACACACACACACACACACACACACACACACACACACACACACACACACACACACACAGATCCTGGCAGGTACACCGCCCCGATTATGACCAATTATGCACCACGTCCATCAAATATGGCATGAATATCACATGCTTAATGTTTAAAATTATACAGCTTTTTTTTTATTGTCAATCATTGTAATTGGCATCAGCCGGCAGGCTGTTTGAAATATAGCAGGCCAGCGGGCCGTGGACGGTTAGAAAGTCCTGGCTCCACCATTACATTATGTCTAACTTTATTAAAATACACACACACACACACACACACACACACACACACACACACACACACACACACACACACACACACACACACACACACACACACACACACACACACACACACACACACACACACACACACACACACACACACTGCTTGAAACATGGGTGACACTGCCAACAAAGATTATTTATAGTGCTTCTTATGCAACGTCTGCTAATGGGTTCTTTCAGAATTGCGTGGCCTGTTGGGGGGGCTTGTTGGGGGCTTGCATAAACTGCAGTGTGCTTTCGTCAGCGAGGGGCAGAGACCTTCTCTGGGTGGAGAAGGTCGGGTAGTAAGGGCGGGGGGGCGGGGGGCAGGGGGGATCCTTACCTTATGATCCGCTGAAGTCCCCCCGGAGCTAAAGACTCACCCCGCCGGTCGAGCGGTCTGGACAGAGCTAATCCCGGTAACACTCCCCTCGGGACTGGGGATCAGAGCGGAGGGCAGCAGCTTGTTGACGGTCCATTCCCTGGTTAAAGGTGGGTTAGGTTTACAGTGGGTTGATCAAGTACGGCACACACACAAGGAAGATGGTTTTTACTGCTGGCTTTATTAGAGGTCACACTGTTATACACACACACGGGGTCACACACACACGGTTATACACACACACGCATTTAGCCTCAATGTGATTAGACACTTTAAATGAGACTAGATTATATTAGATAGAACTAGATTAACTAGACTACATCATGTTAGATTAGGTCATATTGGACTACCAACAATACATGGTATTGTTTAAGGTTAGATCAATACATGTGATCGGTACATTACATTATACTTTACTATTTATCTTATATTAGACTAGCCTAGACTCGATAAAGTTAAATCATGTTAGATAAAGTCATTTTATATTACATAATATTAGATTCGATTACATCACATTATATTGGATACATTACTTTACATTAGACTCTTTAATATTAGATTAGACTTCACTTGACTAGATTTCATCATGTTGGATTAGGTCATATTGGATTTGGTTGGATTGGATTAGATCAATAGATTAGATCAGACACTACAAACCGCGCCCTGACCCTGATTGATCCTGATCAACTCAATGCAGCACTTGACAGTTGCCACATTTGCACATCAAAGGCCTCTGAGGCACCGCTCGTGAAACCGCAGCGATGCTGAGACCCCCACCGGATCCCCACAGCGGCGCTCCTTACGGCCGGTCTTAGGCTGTCAACACACGCCATGTAGATATAGGATGCTTGCATATCAAAACCAACACTTGAAGAGCGAGAGAGCAAAGCCATATACAGTATGTAATCTGACTTGAATTTAGACTTGCTGAAGGATTTGTCAATATCCATCGCGCTCTCTCTCTCTGTCTCTGTCTCTGTCTCTGTCTCTCTGTCTCTGTCTCTGTCTCTGTCTCTCTCTGTCTCTCTCTGTCTCTCTCTCTCTCTCTCTCTCTGTCTCTGTCTCTGTCTCTGTCTCTTGTCTCTTGTCTCTCTGTCTCTGTCTGTCTTTCTCTCTCTCTCTGTGTTTCTGTCTCTGTCAGTCTGTCTGTCTCTCTCTGTCTCTGGCTGTCTCTCTCTCTCTGTCTCTCTCTCTCTGTCTCTCTCTCTCTCTCTCTCTCTCTCTCTCTCTCTCTCTCTCTCTCTCTCTCTCTCTCTCTCTCTCTCTCTCTCTCTCTCTCTCTCTCTCTCTCTCTCTCTCTCTCTCTCTCTCTCTCTCTCTCTCTCTCTCTCTCTCTCTCTCTCTCTCTCTCTCTCTCTCTCTCTCTCTCTCTCTCTCTCTCTCTCTCTCTCTCTCTCTCTCTCTCTCTTTCTCTCTCCCCCTCCCTCTCTCTCTCTCCCCCTCCCTCTCTCTCTCCCTCTCTCTATCTCCCCCTCTCTATCTGTCACTCTATTACACTCAGGGGCTCTACACACACGGCTGCCTGTTTGGTCACGCTGGTTAACTCAGCCCCTGCCTTGGCGGCGCTACATATAGTAAAGAGTTGCACAGCTACATCACAGGAAAAAAAATCCCAGCGGCACATTAAGCATGTCAATAAGGGCAACGGGGGACGCACGTTTCTGTAAGGCATATCTCGGTTTTTCAGTTGAATTGGTGAAATGTAAAACCGTTTGGCTCAGACGCTACAGGCTTCCACACGCTGTTGACAGTAATGGCCTTCCAGCGGCTTAGCGCTCTATTACCAGTCTGTTTCCATCGTATTCGTGTTTGGTTTTTAGAACATTTTGCCGATGTACCCCCCGACGTGTCACTCCGCCCCCCCCCCCCCCCTCTTCTGGTCGATTTCCCCCCTTCCTGCCATCCTCGTTGGGATTTGCGGGGATTTGGCGGCGGCGGCGGCGCTGAGTGTTTCTTTATCTTTCATTGTGTGTTTATTAGCTGTGGCTGTCACAGAGTGCGCCGGTATCTTGGTGTAGCCTGCTGTCTTGTCGGGCTGTCTGATTGGTTGAGGCTGGTTGGGTGGAGTTCCTACATTAAGGAGACGCTTTGTGTGGGAGGGAGGTTGAGAAACACGGCTGGGCAGTTTGACAATGCTGGTGATTAGGTTTCATCTTCTCTGGCCTCTGATGTTTTGTAGCGCTCATGACTGTATATCAAACGACTGACGACTTGTATTAGGGATCTGCATTTACTACAAGTGTTTGTATTAGGACAATTTGAAAAGCCAAAGCCTCTTACAGTCGAGCCAAAATTCAGAGTGTGTGAGTGCCTGTGTGATTGTGTGTAGGTATGTGTGGTCGGGAATGTGTGGGTGTGTGCACGCACTGCAATGTGTGTGCTCAAAACACACACACACACACACACACACACACACACACACACACACACACACACACACACACACACACACACACACACACACACACACACACACACACACACACACACACACACACACACACACAGCATTAGCACCAGCTCTCACACACCGGTTCAGTCCTAGAGAACCATCAAGAGGTGGCGATGGGGCTGGTTGCCATGGCTACATACTTTGTCCCTTTAACTCTGTCTCCCTCACTTTAACTCTTTCCTCATCTCACTCGCCCTCTGGGTCTACTTGTCACTGTGTTCTCTGTATCGTGATTACTATCTAACCATCTCTCTCTCTCTCTCTCTCTCTCTCTCTCTCTCTCTCTCTCTCTCTCTCTCTCTCTCTCTCTCTCTCTCTCTCTCTCTCGTCTCTCTCTCTCTCTCTCTCTCTCTCTCTCTCTCCTCTCTTCTCTCTCTCTTCTCTCTCTCTCTCTCTCTCTCTGGGTCCATCCCTCTCTCTCTTGGGCACTACCTACCCTGGTCTCTATGCTATTGTCTATTGTTGATCCCTCTCTTGCCATCGCATTAACGCTCAACATCTCCAATCCGCTGTTTCTGTCTCTCTCTCCATCATTGTTATATATATGTATATATACAGTATATCTCCCTTGCTTACATCTCTCTATTTCTCTAAGTTTATCTCTCTCTCTCTCTCTCTCTCTCTCTCTCTCTCTCTCTCTCTCTCTCTCTCTCTCTCCTCTGCTCAGGCTCTCTCTTCTCTCTGGGTAGCTTCAGGGGCGAGCACCCTCTGTCAGGCTTGTTGCCTCTGGGTATCTTCGTGGCGGGGGGGGGGGGAGGGAGGGGAAGAGCTGGGCTGACAGTCAGACCCCTCTCCCACATGAGAGTGCTCTGCCGTGACGATAGATTTGGACCACTGCGATCTCCGCCATCAAGCGCAGGGTCACGTAGCCCGGATGACACCGGAGCCCAATGGAGCATGTCCCATCCCTGGCCGGAGTTATCACAGACCCTGGTGGAATGCGATGTAACAACCCTGTTCAGGAATGACAGAGAAAAATGGGCCGAGTTGAAAGAGCAAAACTGACAGATGGCAGGAGGAATTATTTTCAATGTCTTCCTTCTTTTCTCATCAATTTGTTCATTTATTCCTTTTTTTTTTGTTTCGTTCCTTTTTTTTTTTTTTTAATTGCCTTTTTTTCTTTTTCTACCAATCAATGCATTTATTCAGTCTTTTCTACAGCGTCAATCGTTGCGGTTCAATTCTGCCGTGTGTCTGTCTTAACCGAACGCATTCTCCTTCCCCCACAGGCCTTTGTGAAGTGCCACTTTGACTACGACCCCTCCCACGACAACTTGATCCCCTGCAAGGAGGCGGGGCTTAGCTTCGCCCGGGGAGACATCCTGCAGATCTTCAACCAGGAAGACCTCAACTGGTGGCAGGTCAGCTCAGCCACGCCCCCTCCTCGCACACAATGAGATGACCTCTGTGTATTTACTATTTAGTCATTTAGCACATGCTTTTAATCAAGGCGGCTTACAGGGAAGACAAGAGAAGGTAGATGGATGCTACCATGTATGCTAGAGTTTGGAAATTGAGGGATGAACCTCAAACCCATGTTACACCCTAACCATGAGAATGGTGTGTGTGTGTGTGTGTGTGTGTGTGTGTGTGTGTGTGTGTGTGTGTGTGTGTGTGTGTGTGTGTGTGTGTGTGTGTGTGTGTGTGTGTCTAGATATGTGTGTGTGTGTGTCTATGTCTGTGGGTATGTGTCCCTCTGTGTGTGTGTGTGTGTGTGTGTGTGCCCGCGTACACATCGGCCCGTCCGTTTGTGCCTGTCTAACACCACATACGTGGGGGCATTCGTTCCCGTACGCGTGTGTGTGGGTGACTGATCCCCCTTGGACCAAGCGTGACGGTTTCCCCCCCCCTGTTGTCTCCGGGGGGCTCTCCCCTCCCCAGGCCTGCCACCTGGAGGGAGGCAGCGCGGGCCTCATCCCCAGCCAGCTGCTGGAGGAGAAGCGGAAAGCCTTCGTGAAGAAGGACCAGGAGCTGGTCACCGCAGGTACCCCCCACCCCCCCCCCCCCCCCTGTGCCCCAGCCTGGGCCAGCAGCGCCCGGCCAACCGCCCTGGCAGAGGGGCGCGGCTGACTTCCCACCAGCTGTCTTCTTTATGTGCATCGACTCATCAGCCAAACTCTGATACACACTCTGACACACATACACACACACACACACACACACACACACACACACACACACACACACACACACACACACACACACACACACACACACACACACATAGACATGCATGCGCACACACATACACACACACACACACGCACACACAGAAAAACACACACACACACACACATACACATAGACATACACTTTTCCGCACAGACACACACACACGCATACACACACACACACATACACACACACACACACACACACACGCAGACGTACACTTTTATGCACAAACACAGACACACACACACGCAGACACATACACACACACACACACACACACACACACATACATACACAAACACAAACACACACAAAAAAATCCCAAAACCGTGTATTTTGTTATTGTTTTGGGACGTGCGGTTGTGTGCGGTTGTGTGATCTTTTTGTGTGTTGCATCAACGCACACTGTCGCAGTGCTACGATTCCACACACAGAATACACACCAGCACAGCGGGCCTTGTTGAGGAACAGTCCGGCGGTGATGTAATGGAGCAGCGAGCGGCAGCACTGTGACTCAGCCCGTATAAAACAGCCTCGCCAAACAGACATCTGCTGCCCCGCCCACGAAGAGGTGGCTCACGGGCCTCCTCCGTCACGTGGCGGGGCGCCACCGCCATCGCTGACGACGACGGAGGCACCTGGGGAACCTTGAGAGAGAGAGAGAGAGGGAGAGGGGGAGAGGGGGAGAGAGGGAGAGGGGGAGAGAGGGGGAGGGAGAGAGAGAGACTTTAGCGCGCAGGTAGAATCGTCGGCTGGTGTAGGGTTCTCTCCTCAGGGGGCGGGTAGCGTTTAATCTTCACGGATCGATGAAGTGGGGTGAGAGGGGGGAGAACGAACTGAGATTGCCGTCCAAAGATGCAGGTGCTTTGGTGTTTGATGTTGTTTGGTGGGAGTAAGTTGTGTACCAGGTGTTGGGTCTCGGCCACACACACGGTACCCTTCAGCTGGTGGGGGGTGAAGGGTAGGAGGGTGGTAGGGGGGGAGCTGGAAGCCACCCCATCTCTCCCTTCCATCCTTATGGCTCCTAAAGGACACAGCTGTCTGCCGGCACTTGAGTCAGGGGCTGGGGGTTTGAACGGGCGGTACTTCAGGGCAGCGTCTGCACGGCAATAGATTAGGAGGATTAAGGTAACGGCCAGTGCTAGGTTTTCTAATATTTCTGTCTCTCTCTCTGGGGAGGGGAGACAAGACGACAGAAAGGATCTATTGCTTCAACCAATCACAATATTCTGTGTGTATGGGTGTGTGTGCTGTGTGTATTTGCCTGACATAATTATAATAATGAATTTAAATCAAACATTGAGCTGTGCAAACGTCAGCTTCCAATTAAGTGAGGAGAATGACTGCGCATGCTATTTTCAAGCGGCGTTCAAAGGTAGCTTCTTGTTCTATTCCCATACAGTTGGAAAGATTGATTTATTCAAACTAATTGCGCCTCACTGGCTATATCCGGATGTTGGCATCCATGCGTGCCTTGTAATGATGACATTAGGGTGGAATGGCACGGTGGCAAACGTCATCCTACCCGTCATCACAGCAGTACTGAATCCTTAATAAACCACACGTGACTCTACGGCCTTTGTCCATCTCTGTGAAATACACGAAAACCTCTCCAGAATGCCTCTATTCCACCATTTTCACCAGATGGATGGATAGACGCACTCTGTTGAGCCCGGCTTCTCTCTGACAATGTAATGGAGAAGCTTTTATTGGTTTGCATCTGCCATCTGGTGGTAGAGTGTAGCTACTGCAGCTTGAATCGCTTATGTTACCCATATCACAGCTGAGACAGGTGTAGCCTTGCTAGCACATCACCATGGTTTTGTGTGCCGTCCTTCCTCAGGTCCCCTGTGTGCCGGAATGGGCGGCAAGAAGAAAAAAAAGATGATGTACTTGACGACCAAAAATGCAGGTACGGATTTTCGATTTTTGATGTACCTCCTCCATTTATAATCTCTATTATGTTTGTTTTATATATATATATATATATATATATATATATATATATATATATATATATATATATATATATATATATATATATATATATATATATAAATTATTTAAAAAAAAAGAAGTCTTTTCATTTATTCTACTGATTAACCATTGGCCGGGACCTGTCATGTTCTGACACCTTCTAGAATTTGACCGCCATGAGTTGAGGATCTACGAAGAAGTGGCCAAAGTCCCGCCCTTCAAGAGGAAGACGCTGGTTCTGATTGGTGCGCAGGGTGTGGGCCGTCGCAGTCTGAAGAACAAGTTGTTGGTGTGGGACCCCCAGCGCTACGCCACGACCACCCCCTGTAAGTCCTGTCATCTTCATCATCCCCATTGTCAGCAGACTAACCAATGGGGCCAAAGCTCTTGTAGTAGCCTGCCATGCCGAGAGACCGACGCAACTCGCGTTTGTTCATGGGTTGGCCATGACTTGGCTTAAACTGGACGAACCTGTGCACGACCCAACTGCTCACCCCAATCGGTAACAGTCGCTTTACCAAAGTCCCATTTATGCCAGATTGGGAGTTTAAGAGGCCTTTGCCAACCTCTCAGATACCATCGTCAAAATCTGCATAATACATGTGACCATGTGCTAGAAATACTCCGCCATATCCTCTAGATAAGCGGTCGAATCGGGGACGCCAGATAACACCACGTTTACTGACCTTTGAAAGGCTACAGGGGCAGGATGCAATCCAAAGGCTAGGCAATTATAGAAGTCCTAATTGTCGCCCACACTCTATAGTCTCCCCAACAAAAGAACAAGAGAGAGGTAGAGAGACATAGAGATAGATATTGGGAGATTGATGCAACCTCTGGCTTTGTAGTTTCTTAATTTGTGTCTTCCTATCGTTGTTCTACAAACCCTTCGGTCGTTTCCATCTGGTTTCCACCCTTGATAGTTTTAAAAGCGGTGACTCGATGTCAGCGCCTGCCTGGTACTAAATCCCGACCTCTCCTCGACCCCAGTCACCTCCAGGAAACCCAAGGTGGACGAGAAGGACGGACAGATGTACTCCTTCATGTCTCGCACCGAGATGGACTGCGACATCAAGAGCGGGCGTTTCCTGGAGCACGGCGAGTACGACGGCAACGTCTACGGCACCAAGATCAACTCCATCCACGAGGTGGTCGACACCGGGAAGATCTGCATTCTGGACGTCAACCCCCAGGTGTGTTTCACTCCCGCCTGTTGCGGGGTCACGTCTCTTCCTTGGTTCCTTTGGTTCCGTCGTGCTTTTCTCGTGCATACTGCATGTGCCCATAATCCCACCTCATTTCCTTCCTTTATTACTTGATTTATTCCTTACTCCCTCACTCCCTCCTCTATCAATCTCTCCCTCCCTCCCTCCCTCCCTTTCTTCCTTCCTCCCCCAATCCTCCCTTCATCTTTCTTGCTCTCCCTCCCTCCCTCCCTCCCTCCTTTTTTTCATCCTTCCCCTTTCAATCCTCCCTTCGTCTCTTGCTCTCCCTCACTTTCTTCCTCTGTCCCTCTCCCTTTCTCCATCCTTCCTTCTTCCCTCCATCCTCCCTTCCTCCCTTCCTCCCTTCCTCTCTCCCTCTTCCATATTGCGTCACACACCCAGACACACCCTTACTATGGGAGGCTGGTTCCACGGTTGGCCTCAGTAGTCTGAGCACATTCCCCCAATTCCCCTCCAGGACCAAGGAGGGCGACGGAGCAAATCATTAGTAACACGCTCAATTAGAGTGGAGCTGTCCCGGTGCATCCTGACGGTGCCTTGTGCATGCAAAGAACGCCTTCTTTGCTTGAAGTGAACTCGGCCTGCGGTTGAACAGTTGAACATGAGCCGTTGCTGTCTGTGATTGTTCCTCACAGGCCCTGAAGATCCTGAGGACGGCCGAGTTCCTGCCCTACGTGGTCTTCATCGAGGCCCCCGACTACGAGGTGCTTAAGGCCATGAACCGGACGGCCATCGAGTCGGGAGTGGTCACCAAGCAGATGACGGTGAGGTCGCGGAGCCGTCCATGTTAAACATTGGGCCGTTCCAATTGTAAGTGCTGAATAGAGAAGCGCTCTCTTTCCTTCAAATTGGAACAGAGCTCATACATTTTTTGGTTTGCTTCCAATCTCTACAAGCTGATGTATTATATTTTTATTATATCACAAATAAGGTCAGTCTTTTTTAATCATAATGGGTTCATTGTATATTATATATATTCATTCTGCCTTAATACAGAGGAATCCAAAAGCTAAGAAGCCATGGTCCTCTGGCTTAATAGAGAGTCACTTGTCCTTATTCTCAGCTCTGTTGCCCTCCGCCTCTGCTGCTAATTGCCCGCTGATCGTATTCATCCCCACCTAATTAACTCACCTTCTCAGTCTATCTACTGCTAACTCCTGTCTCTGGGATTCCACTCACTCTCTCTCTCTGTCTGTCTCTCTGTGTGTGTCTCTCTCGCTCTCGCTCGCTCTCGCTCGCTCGCTCGCTCGCTCGCTCTCTCTCTCTCTCTCTTCTCTCTCTCTCTCTCTGTCTGTCTGTCTGTCTGTCTGTCTGTCTGTCTGTCTGTCTGTCTGTCTGTCTGTCTGTCTGTCTGTCTGTCTGTCTGTCTGTCTGTCTGTCTGTCTGTCTGTCTGTCTGTCTGTCTGTCTGTCTGTCTGTCTGTCTGTCTCCCGCTCTCTCTCTCTCTCTCTCTCTCTCTCATGCTGACTGGCTCTCACCTGCCCTAGGACTCTGAGCTGAAGAGGACGGTGGACGAGAGTGAACGTATCCAGCGGGCGTACGGACATTACTTTGACCTCTGCATCGTCAACGATGGCCTGGAGTCCGCCTTCCGTAGCCTGCGGCTAGCACTGGAGCGGCTGTCCTCCGAGCAGCAGTGGGTGCCGGTGAGCTGGGTCTTCTAGAAGGGTTGACCCCCACCCTGACCCCACCGCCCCGAAGAGGAGCCGTGACCGACCTTGAAGAGAACAGAGGTCAGAGGTCGAAGGTTATGGGTTAAAGGAGGAGGTTGTGCTGGTCTTGGGATACAGTAGAAAATGGCTGCCCAAATGGGGATTTGGAAAGAGCGGGAAACCACAGTGTTGGCTAGCTCTGTCGTGCGGAGCGTTTAGAAAGAAGGAAGCATCACATTTTATGTGCGAAAAACCAGCCTTATGTTGTTTTGTTTGTACCTAGAACTCTTTTGTTGACCATGACGTTCCGTTGGTTTTTGTTCTTGATTCATTTTGAATAATTACGTTTTTCGTAAGAACAGAACAGGCTTTAGAGTTGGCTCTCCGATATTGTGCAATAGTGTGTGTGGTATGATTGCGTGTGTAAATTGTGTAAGAAACAAACACAACGTTGGGTTAGAAGATTCACTCGATTGGCTAGGTGACACAGTGCACAGGAAATGGAACTTATTTGGCCTTTTTAAACATTTTGAAAAGATCTT
>OLKM01000269.1:242561-262561 GCA_900291075.1 Melanogrammus aeglefinus | reverse complement strand
ACCATTTACATTGGAGCAGGTATGCCTGTCCCATAAATTCTCAACATACCTGCCTACCTGCCCCTGTTAAAAGTTAGGTTAAACCTGCAAAACGCAAAAAGACATGGCTGTATATTTCAGATGGCAGTAGCTATGACATTGCTCTGAACAGGAGGTTTAGATAGACAATTGCCATGGTGAAGCACACTGCTAAACACACTACAGTATTGTGATATTAGTGTGTGAGTGCATGATCACTCAAAGCCCTTCATGTTTATTATGTATATATATATATATATATATATATAATATATATATATATATATATATATATATATATAATATATATATATTATATACACACACACACACACATATTGTATCCGTTAATGTTTTTTAGTTCGTGTTTAGATCAAATTGAAATCTTGCTCTTACATTTTATTATGTATAAGACTGATAAAAGCATGTAATGGAGATACTCATCTGCATCAAAAGTTCCCCTTCTCGGCCTGGATAGCAAGATAGCGCGGGTAAAATGTGGGCTTGTGACTACCCCAAGAGAACGTAGCCGAGCTACGTAGAAGTGCTACAAATAAACTCCCATTCAGTCCATTTACTTACACTAGGCAGACACTTCCTGTTCCTAGATCCAGTTTCTGCCGTGATATATTTGTTATGGTATCAGGTCATATATTGGCTTTTTGTAATACAACTCCCACGTACATTATTCATTTGCCGGCTCATTTATAAACATCTTCTTGCTCACCTATGCTAAAAAATGCCACTTTATGTATCCTCATGCAGCTCCCAAGTTTGAGCTTGCCGTGTAGGAATGCAGCAGAGGTGTTGTTGAAACATGTTCAACTGATATAAGCGCCGTGTTGTCATCCAGTACATAGGAATGCACACTCTTGAGCGCTAAGTATTTAATCTAGATCTCGGGTCAAAACTTATTACTCATCCACACGCATTTCTATAGAAGAAAAAAATCTGCAAAGTTGCCTTGAGGTTTTGAATACAACGAAAGAGAACATGTGATGTTGTCGATTGTTTGGGGAAGGTAAAAGAGGAAGCAACGGGAGGAAGCAGAGCACTAAAATGTGAACAGTCTTCACAGCTCAAGGATAAACTTGCATGTGGAGAGGAGAAACAAATCCCTGTGTTCCATGCCCAGTCTTTGCTGTGCTGTTACCCATACAAAGACAGGCGGAAAAGATCAACAAAAGACTTCCATTAAAAAACATAGCAAGTACCCTTGAAGAACCAACAGCAATGCTTTATGGGAAATGTTGCTGACCAATGAAAACAGTCCTCTTAGCGCAGAGCTAAGCTTCAATGCTCATTAGTGCCAGGAAGGTGGTGGGGGTGGTGGTGGTGGAGCTCCTGATGAAGACAGTGGAGGTGGTGGAGGAGGAGCCCATGATGAAGACATCGGAGGAGGTGGTGGTGCTGGTGGAGCTGCCCCTGATGGAGACATCAGTGGGGGTGGGGGTGGGGGTGGGGGTGGAGGAGATCCTGAGGAAGGCATTGCAGGTGGGGGCGGGGGAAGGTTCCCGTTCGATAGACCTCCGGGTGGAGGAGGTGGAGGGAAGTCCCCGGGAGAGGTCATGGAGGGCGGTGGTGGTGGTGGTGGTGGTGGAGCAGGAAAACCCGCCTGGGATGAGTCTGGAGGCGGTGGTGGGGGTGGAGATGAGTCTGAACAACCAAGCGGGGGAGGTGGTGGTGGGGGGGGTGGAGATGAGTCTGAACAGCCAGGTCCAGACGGAGGAGGAGGAGGAGGAAGGCTGTCACCGCCAAAGCTGGATCCAGAGGAGAAGGAGGGGACGGACGGAGGGGCCACGGCGATGCCAAGGCTGGATCTGGGTTGGTGAGAAGAGGAAAGGAGCGTTGGTCACGAGGTGGTGGTGGCAAATTCAGTGAGCAGGCTGTTTAAGGTGGGTCACATCCCCAGTAGCTTGAGTTATCTCTACCCTGATTATTGTGCTTGAACCTCATGCCTTTCTGATTGGACGGAGTGCCCGAAGCAGCACGTTATTATCTCTTATCTCGCAGGAAAGTGGAACAGCAACATTCACTACTTGAGTCCATCTTAATAGTGATGAATATCCAGAGCAGGATGAGCCTAGAAAAGGTTCCCAAAAAATTGAAACATGAATAAATATAAATATATTCATTCCCATTTTAAAACTACAGCTTGTATACGTCACCAGCTTGGTCGCAGCCAAAGCTTGTCATTGAAGCCAGCTTGCAAACTGTGGTGAAGTTAGAACGATATTGAGTATGGATTTGCCTCTGTATACAGTTGTGAGAAATGAGAGAGCCGCAGGTGGTGGTAATCAAGTATTTCGGAAATAGTATTTATTCACTACATGACCGCAGCCGGCCAGCTGCAAAAAGAATGATCAAACTATTGATGGAGTCAGGGTGAGGAACTCTGTCTGTTCTTGTAAAGTATGGTCATGTATTTCAGCCTGGTCTTTAACCGCGGAGCAATGCAGAAATACCCCCGCTACTTCCTTTAACTGATTGGATTCTTTCATATGGCGATTTCATTTCACTGCACTGCATGTATGGCTGTATAGACTGTATTGTCAGTGTGAATCACACGGCTGTGTAAATCCATGAACGCCATATTGGCAAAATAATTCATTAGATAAAATAAAATTAATACAGTTCAAATACATTTCCTGAATGTTGACTACGTAGGTGGCTGTGGCATCGCACCACAGTAAAGAGTAGTAGACGCCAGAGCCATTCTTACATTGACCATCACTTCCTATTTTGATTCAGTTCCGCTTTAAGGGATACCCACTAGCACTCACGATCATCTGAGTCTGCTGTTGACCTTAAAAAGCCTTTCGGATCCTCACTATTAAGCTTGAAATCAGTTAATGGGGCCGCTACAAGCCTTGACAATTCAAAGTGATACAGGGACCTTATGATACTCCCAAATATGGTTATTTATCCTCCACTCAGTGCTGTATGAAGTGGGAACCATGGCCTTAAGAGCACCCTTAAGTGATGGTTCCCACTCAAGTAATACAGGCTGGTTAACAACTATTTAATTCATTACAGAGCAGAAAAAAACATTGGGGTTGCAATGACCGTGGCGAACGATACACTGTCAATTCATCCCCACATAAATCCGACTCTGAGTAGCCTAATGACACACACATCTGTCTGTCTCTTTTATCGATCATCTGTTGTGTCATTTCTCTTTTCTTCTGTTCTCTCTTATCAGAAAAACCACAGCCGGCACATCAGCGCGGCCCCATTGTCAAGCACTTCCTTAAAGTGTTTGACAACGGTGTGCATAGGTTTACAATTTCCGCACATTGTTTCCCACAGTGGCCAACTGTACAGAAGTGTTGTCATCAGAGTGTGATGATCGTGGTTCATGTTGACAAAGGCCTTTAATAACCATCACAGGTCTTCAAAGGTTCGCATCCAAGATAGACTTGAGTGCTATTCAATGCCCTGCAACCTTCGTGTCATGTCAGATTTGCTCTGTTAAAACAATATATTTCGATTTATTTTATGGGTGACGCTACAAACATGAACAGAAATTCGTGGTCCGCGTGCTTTGGGCTTAACTTCTCCATTTGCACCCCTGCTGTCAAGCTGTGCCCAATGCAAAATGGTCAGGCACACCATTGGTCAGGCAAGGAGAATAAAGCCTTACCCGTAACGGTCACTGGCACTGCTGATTGGCTCACTGGGTAGATTGGGAGGAACCGTGGGACACTCCACAGGCCCACGACTTCTGAAAAAGCAACAAATATAATCAATTCACTATAAAAGTGTTTAAATTGTATTTAATAAAAACAAATGCTAATCTACATTGGGGACACTATCAAAACTGTATTCATTAACCAGTTTCAATTTTATTCTGACCAACTATATGACAACCGTAAGCAGGAATGTTTTTATGCCGTTCATTTAGATTTATTAAATTGATAGAACCAAACTTACAAATGACGGATATCATCGCCTAACGGTGTAAAGGTCATGTGTATCTACATGTATATTACGACCCATCTTTCCTGTGTGTCTTTTGTTTAACACGTTTAAAATGGCTGACGCTATTTGCAACAACAGGTGTTGACCTGCTTACCAGCCTTAATTTTGAGCAAAACCTGAAGTTTCACACATAGACTTCAACCTCTTATATACCCTCGATATAGTTTTAGTCTGCTGATACAGTAAAAGCTCTCAGCGATTCATACAGGCTCCCTAATGTAATCCACGACTTGACTTTGCATTGATGTAAGCATAATGGAGAGAGTGACTTTAAAAGGTGTTAAATAGGTGTTCATACATGGAGCTGTGTGTGCTTCCTGTGCTCCCCGTTCTCTTCTTGGAGGGCTGAACAGGGAACTATGGGGAGACAGAAAGACAAGGAGTTACAGCGGTTACATTATCATGTTAAAACCTCACGAGCACTGCAGCTTACAATCGGAGGAATCAATCTTCTGAAACTAAATCTGCTTAAAGAAATTCATGACATGCTCAGCCGCTGATGTTTTTTGTATCCGGCAGATGCTTTAATCCAGAGCGATTTATGCATGACCTAGTTTACCTATTTCAGTACATAGTTTGAATAAACTTCAACAGTTTTACCTCAAAAGAGTGTCCAATGCAGTCCAGGGTGTTGAAGGAGACGGGATCTCTGGCATAGCGGCGCTGGGGCTCTATGCCTGACTTGGGTAAAGTCATACATTTGGTACGGGCAATCTTTTTGGGGATGTTTAATAAGCCAATCTCCCTCCTGGCCACTTTCTCCTTGTGAACAGCCACTGTCTGGTTGAGAGAAGCACTGCTGTTATTAGGAACCACACTGTACGAGGGCTACAGTCTTGGATATGAATGTCAATGTGCGTTACCACAGTGAATATTTTCAATATGCTTCTGACTACACATTGATAACTTAATTCCGTAATTATCAAATACAATAGCCTAATAATTTTCGGTATTTATTAAATCATTGAAGAGTTGAATGAATACTTACAAAAAACAAAATACAATAAAGAACAATGTATTAAACAAAGGGGGAATTATCAAATCGACGGCTAAAAGCAAACCTGGTTTTGTGATGTGAACGCTCACCTGAGAGAGGATGTTGACAGCGGCGCCTATGTCTTTGACCTGCGAGGCCTGAGAATCCAGCAGCTTCAACAAAGTGGACGCCAGGCTGTTTATCTGATATGTCACACTGGCCAACGCCTGGGTGGTCAAGGCCTTGGTTTCCTCCAGAGCCTTCGTTGGATCCTCTGCCTTTGCCAATTTAAGTTACACATTGTGATTAAGAAGATCACAAATTTATGTTCGATTCGTAGGCCTACCGATAATGTATGCATGTATTTTTTTTTAATGACAATAATATAGGTAGGCCTATAAAGTCAAAGAAAGGTGTAATATTTCCGGGTGCCCACCGTGTGTGGTAGAAGTCGGAGTGGACTCACCTGCAGGTACTTCTTCTCGCAGTACTCGGCCACTTGGTTCAGGTTGGTCTGGTTGTCCGAGAGACCCTTCCTTGCACTTGGCACGTCTTGTAATATTTGCGTAATTACCTCTGAAAAAGTCTTTAGGTCCGCCATTGTTTCCATACTTTCGCTCTTGAAGTGAGATGTAGTTATTCTTAAGTTGCTTAGCGATACGGGAAGACTACCGTTTTTTGAGAAATGTCAGCGGTGTCTGGTAGGATGGGCTTCCTGCTGAATGCGGAATCACCGCAGGCTAAAGATTTTCACTCTCAGGTAAAAAAATAAATAAAACCTTGTAACGCCCACTACTCAGCTCCGTGGTTAGCGCACATCCTGCTTCAGGCAAGTGTGCAACTTGCTGACAAGAAATGATGTGCATGCAGATGAGGGCAGTGCCGGTTGATAGAAGTGCTCAGTTATTGTTAGCCAGAAAATACCATTATTATTGACGCAAGGCAGGTTGTGAAGTTACATTTGTCACGGCACCACTTGCGTCCGTTCCCTTCACCGCCACTAGGTGTCAGTGTCGACTAGAGAACAATGTTCACAATGCAGCAGCATATGTTGCTGCTGATTGAACAGTGGCTCTCAGAAATGGGTAGACGGCGAAGCCTTGTTTGCCTACTACCTTCACTACAGGGTACACATTTGAAAATAACAAATTACAAGTACACGTTTTCACTGTTCCAATACTTATTCAAAAATGTTCACAACCATCGATGAAAAATGGTCATCTAGAATCTGCTATGGACCGAATCATCTAGCAGAATCATCTGCTATGGACCAGCAACCTCTGAGCCACTGGCAGCACCTGTCAGGCCTGCTACGCATGTGACCAAAGCACTTAACCAAAGGAGAATACCTTATCTTTTAATATCCATGTTTACTCTCTGCCTGATAAGTAGGCTGCTTTTTTTTCTAAAAGCATTCATTTGTCATGATGACTTTTATCAGCACAACATACGACGGATCTTCAGAAATTCCGGAAACATTTTTGGTTATTTAGGCCTACATTGAAAAAATAAACTTTAATATAATGTAATTCATATTTACTAAGAAACAGTTGTAATTACTTTATTATTTTGGACTTTCAATGGCTGTCTGGTGTACATGGTAATCATTAAACAAGAGAAACTAATGACATTCATGATGCCATTTTTATGGACTATCAACTATCAATATACCCAATCATAAATGAAGGAGAATAAAAATGTCTGAGTCTGTGTCGATACACTGACAAAGCAGTTCAGCAAAACCGATTCTCCCTCTTGCCTATCATCAGGGCAATCTTTTGTTTATGAGCAACTGTAGAACACACCACATACCCTATCTTATCTTTTATGGATCATTCATATCCTCTTGGCATTCTATAGGTTGAACCTGGCTGCCGTAAGGGGAACATGATGAATGTTTCCCAATAGGACGTGTCTGATTCAAATTAAAATTCACATTTTAATTTACCGTTTTTCTTTTACTTGAACCTTTAACCAAGAGTTTGAAATGGGACCATGAGGAAAGACAGATCAGAATCCATTTGAGTTGGGTTAACTGCGGTCATGCACGTCGGACAAGTATGGTCAAGCCATCTACACTTAAAAAGCGATTGCCCATCTACATTTCTTTAAGATAAAGTGCTTTTGTGACTACAGGGATTTCATGGTGCATTAATGTGCACCTCGTAAACTCCCTTATTGAAATATTTATGTTTTACCACATATTAGTGCATTGCTGTGCAGGAAGTTAAAAAAAAAAAATCTAATCTAATTGTTTTGTACAGACTCCACCATTTTCCTTTTCCATTTTTTTTAATAAGAAGCTGTTTGAAATAATCTCCTTTCCTGGCTCTTCCCGGAGAACCAGCTGTGCCATAGATAGGTTGGATTGTTTCATTTGAAACCTATTTTTTAGCTGCTGGCTTAGACAATGTATCCGATGCGAGGAAACGTGCACTACTACTGCACTGTCTTGGGGCAGAGGGACAGCGAGTGTTCGGAACTTTTGCTGAATCCACCCTATACAAGGACGCTGTGGAATACCTTGAGGAATATTTTGCAGCCCCTCAGAGCGCTCTCCTACGTCACGTTAAGTTCTGGCGCCTACACCAACGAGCCAGTGAGTCTGTCTCCCAATTCGTGGCTGACCTGCTGCGAGGCTTGGCTGGCATATGCAAGTTTAATGCATTACAAAACAAAATGATATGGGATCAACTCATTTTACACACAAACTGAGAAAATTAGGGGAAAATTGTTGCCTAGTAATTGTTGACGGGACACTAGCTCAGGCTATTAAGATAGCTCTACAGGTAATGGCGGCATTGGAATGCCTGGCAAGTCCGTCTTCAGCCCAAAATGACACTCCAGCTGATTCCACCCAACCAGAAACGTGCCCTGTCAGTTCTGTAAGATTCCCGGACAGTGTCCAAGTAGCCTCACAGCCCTGAGATTGCTCACAGCAGCAATGTGGAAACTGTGGCTCATCCACTCACAATTAAGCTGATTAGCTAAACCACTCTCATAAAGTTTGTAGGTCCGCTCCAACCAAATGCACGGGCAATACACAGTAACCCAGCCGACGGTCATCCACAATGTCCGCTCAGGACGAGTTTCATTTAAAACCTATTCAGTGACGACGTCACTCTACCCCTACTCCTTGACACGGGGGCCACTGTGTCATTGCTGAACCTATTGACATGGAAACGCATCTTCTTGCATAAACCACTGGGACCGCCTTCCACGACATTATGTGAATACAGAAATGCCCTAATAGACATTGTAGGTTCACTCCAGCTGTCCGTGCACTACGGTGAAAGGGCTGCCAGCCTTCACATTCCACAAATCACGCCATGGGGCCAATCTACTTGGTCTCGACCTCTTTCACAACCTAGGATTTACACTGCTGGACACCACAGGCTCAGAGATCCACCGTTGCCACCCCGTGGCAGCAGCAGTGGCCTGCATTGTTTGACGGGCTGGGCTGCACCACAGCCTTTTCTCTACATCCCCTTGTGGACCCAAACGTCATGCCAGTGGTCCAACCACTCCGCCGTTCCCCATCACGGCGGAGCTAAAGCGTATGATTGATGATGACATCATAGAGCAGTTCAACGCTTCACCGTGGATATCCAACTTCGTGGTGATAAAGAAAAAGACTGGTGTCCTTCTGCGTGGACCTTTGAGCAGTAAACAAAGTCATAATACCAGACCGCTACTCCTTGCCAACCACAGAGGAGCTCACGGCTCAGTTCCACGGGTCAACAATTTTTTCTAAATTGGATCATCGCCAAGGATACCTTCAAGTGCTATTACATCCTGATAGCCGCAACTTAACAGCCTTCATTACCCAAGACGGGGTGTTCCGCTACAAACGCATGGCTTTTGGGTTAAGTTCAGCCCCAAGTTTCTTTCAAAAAATCATGGCCTCCATCCTGGCTGGGATCCCTGGCGTGGCCATTTATCTTGACGACATTGTTTTCCATGGAATCAATGCCGCTACCCATGATGAGCGTCTCCAGAAAGTGTTCACCGCCTTGGCTGAGCACCACCTTACGCTGAACACTGACAAATGTGTCTTTGTGGTCTCTGTGATCGAATACGTGGGGTTCTGCCTTTCAGCAGGGGGTATAAGCCCACTTCAGTCGACCACGGAGGCCACCCAACGCGTACCTGAGCAAACGTCACCAGCGCAAGTTGCCTCCTTCCTGGGCATGACTGCGTATTATCTCAGTTTCTTACCTCAGTGCTCCGACACGATTGCTCCACTGCGCAAACTACTGAAAACCTGGATCTGGACTCCAGCATGCTCCAAGGCAGTCCGTCGCCTGAAAATGCAGCTCACCTCACCACCAATCCTGGCACACTTCGACTTGGCAAGCCCCACACTTGTAACGTGTGACACATCTTCCATAGCAATAGGAGCCGAGATGTCTCATCTTCAGAGTGACGTAAAAAGGCCAATCGCTTTTACTTCCTGAGCACTCAGCCCTACGGAACAACGGTATTCTGTGGGAGAGCAGGAGGCACTGACTTGTCTCTGGGCCTGTGAACGCTGGCAGATGTGCCTGTATGGATGTGAATTCATGTTAAGGACTGATCACCAAGCCCTCACCACCCTCTTGGCCAGGTCAAGCACCGGCCACAAACCACTCAGATTGCACTGGTGGGCCAACCGCCTACAGCAGTATAAAATTTCGTCGTCAGTTCACACCAGGAAGGGACAACGTAGTGGCCGACCTGCTATCTTGCTCCATTATCGCACCCACACCAGAGTCTACAGCCACCGTGCATGACGAGGCAGAGCATAACATTATACAGCTTCTCCACACGCCACTGCAGGAAACTGCAGTGTCACTGAGTGAGCTGCAGGACGCCTCAGCCGCAGACTCTGCTCTTTCCCTGCTGGCCTCGTACATCAGGAACGGCTGGCCTAATAACGTGCCAGACAATCTTTTGGCCTACTTCAGGGTCTGCAAACAACTTGCATGCTGGATTGACTCCTGTGTTGCGAGAGGGCTCTGCACTGCTGCCCCAAGTGTCCTTCGGGCACGTGTTCTTGCTATGGCGCATGAGGGCCACTTGGGTATAGTCAGGCTCAAACATCGATGCTGGGACCTGGTATGGTGGCCGGGGATTGACAGAGACATTGAGACCCTGGTCAGACACTGCACTGACTGCCTTCTCAGCGGCAAGACCAGGGCCCCAGCCCCGCCCCCAGCCATGCAGCCCCTGGACTGGCCGTCCCAACCCTGGGAGCATCTTCAACTCGACATCTGTGGTGAGCTGAAGGGAGTGCCTCACCACCAGAGATTTCTTGTGATGACCTACGACCCCCACTCCAAGTGGCCAGAGGTGGCAGCCGGCACAGTAACGGTAGGGCTGCTGATTTACATCTTAGACTCCCTGTTCGCTCGCTGGGGTCTGCCTGAGAAAATCATCACTGACAACGGGCCCCAAATGGTGTCTCACAAACTTTGTTCCTACCTGAAAGAGAAAGGAATTCACCATATTCGCACAACTTTCTATAACCCATCAGCCAACGGGGGAGTCGAACTGCTAAATCAGTCACTAAAGAATGGAAATAGGGCTCACCTGGCTCAAGGGTGCACGTTCAACACCAGTCCTGTCCAGACACTACTGCACTACCGTGCTACCCCGCACGCAACCACTGGGGTCTCTTTGGCCTCCCTCATGCTGGGGCGGGAGCTACAGTTGCCGCTGGACAGGCTTTGCCCTGGTTTGGTCCAAACTCCAGTGCACTCGGCCCAAGCAAGGGTCAATATACGTCAGGGCCAGATGAAGAACCGGTTTGACCGGAGGCGGCGAGCCAGACCACCATCAGAATTTGATGACCCCATCGCAACAACAAGCTGGTGTCATTCTGGTCGGAACCAATGCAAGTCAGCCAGCAGCTTGGCCCTGTCACGTTCAGGCTCGCAGATGCTACCCACTGGCATGGCAGCCATCTGCGCAAGGTTTTAGCTCCTTCTGCACCTGGCCTGAGCACAGCTCCTGCGACAGCTTCTTCAGCCCGGCAGTCAGACCTTTCTGCGGCCTGGGATTCACTGCAAAGTGATGCCCCATTGCCTCCTGCCCAGCAAGGGGCCCCGGAGCCCAACCCTGAGACCAGTGCCCCACCTGAGCCCCGCCCGGTCCGTGCACAGAACCGGCCTGGGCGTCTTCAGGACTTTGAGTATTACACTTGAATTCTTGTGAAAAGGGGGGGGGGGAGGGAAATGTTATGTTTGACATTGCTGCAACAATGCATGGTATGTTACGCATGTTTAAGACATGCCATGTTCTAATTTGTTTTGCGCTCTTCATGTGAGTCGCGCATGGGTGAGTTAGATGGTTGAATAAATGAAGTAGGAAGCTCAGACTAGAGCTCTGTGACATCACGTCGTTATTCAATCATAACACCGCCTTCCTGCCAGGCTCCCCCAAAACGCTACCTGGCCTGTTTCTCATTTATTTGTGTTTAACTCTCTGCTGGCTGCGAGTTTTACCAAGACTTCAAAGTGACAATTTCATTGTCACTTTGCACATTAAAATACACTTTTAATAACGTAATTACAAATTATTACATTATTAAATTGCATTATGAATTTTCAATTGCATAATGTACCGACTTATTGAATTGCAAATTGCAAATTGCATTTCCATTTGAATTTTGCTACACATGCTTCCATATTCCTGCATAGTGGGATTCCATGCCTTTAATGCAGCATGAAGTTCTTCTTCGACAAAGTAATGTAGATGCGTAATCATTTTGAACGTGCTTTACGGAAGTGCAGATGTAAAATCAGTTTGATTGTTGCTTGGAACGGCATTAAATTGATATAAAGATTCCTGTTATCTGTAGTGCACACATGCATGGAAAAGAGTAACACCTCAGATAATTACCTCACCTTAGATAAATGACTGAATAAATATCAAACCATATATATATAATGATATATGGTATCATCATTCATCATATCAATATAATATATATTTTCTAATGAGGCTTGAGTGGAGACTAGTTTAGTTTTGGCATGAGAAATGCTTACGGCTTTGCTTTCTCCAGCAATGCCCCATCAGTACCTTTCTTAAGTCTTGGGAATATCACACTGCTCTGTGCATGATTTGATGACACTGCATCTTGTTATATGTAGCCCTAGCTCCCTGCAGCTCAACACTCTGCGTTCACATTCACCATGACGTAATAGTATGCCTTCCACTGTCCATACACTGTGAAAACCATAATTGGTGCAGGGACAGGGATAAAGCTGATGTAATGGCATCCCTAGTATGCCTGATGGGGTTGATTGCTTCACAACATTGTTTGAAAGGACTTGCAGATCTCAAGCCAACCAGACAGAGGCATTGTCTTAGTCTACAGAGCAGGCCTGAGAATGTAGGTGCTACCGGAAATTCAAAATCGAGTGTGTGATCATGTTCACATCATCGTTGGTTTGGGCGGTTGTTGGGTACAACACAGCTTCGAGATTGTACCACAGAGACGCCGTGAGGCTTACATCTCTTTCCAGGAAATGAAAGTAGGACAACGCCGGTGTCTTAAGTCCCACTCAATGTCTTTGTAAAGTCTGGCGTCGCTGTAACACACAGTGTGATTGTTGCAACAATCTAAATCATGTTTGACCCTTTGCTCCTTTATCTCCTTTATTTTTATGGCTCCTATTTTAATATCTTACATGATTTGGTAGTCAAAGGCTGTTAATACAGAATTATTGTTCAGTACCATTCGCTGTAAGTATTCTACAAGGGTGAATTTGAGTTTTGTATCTACAGGCCTATGCAAGGGAACGATTCACAATAGAATGGATCATATCATCAGAGGATCTATCGTGGTCTCCCTGAGGGACTGTGGATATATGGGGTGTGCACCGCGCGTACGCACACATGCACGCACAAATGTACAGACACAAACACACGCTCTTGCTCTCTCTCGCACTCACTCACTCTCACACACACAAACTCTTTCGCTCTCGCATCCACAAATACACGTATGTAGTAGGGCTGCACAATATATCAAATTTTTATCGTGATGACGATATTGGCGTCCCACGATGACACGTAGTGTTCTCGCGATATTTTCACAATATTTTTTTTAAATAATGCATCCGCAAAAAAAGAAAGCCAAAAAAGAAAGAAACTAGCACCTCCCATGCAGTATACGCTCTACCTCCGCTGCGAAGCAAACCAAGCGCTTCCTGTTCACCTGTCTGCAACTGCGTGAGACCATCCTGCACACGGCGGTGAAAAGCCTGAAAAAGGTGGGGGGGGGGTAGCGTGGCCTTGCGGTAATTTGCCGCTGAGCACAGTGTGTGGCTCCTACCACTAGGGGGTGGTGGAAATTCGAAAGATTTTTTTTCAATGAATAATCGTAAATAATCAATATTGATCAAAATAATCGCGATAATCATTTTGGCAATAATCGTGCAGTCCTAGTATGTAGTGAGTCTAACATATCATAATTCACCTATGTTGTTAAGTGTTGTTCTATACACTGTTGTAGGCATTTCGTTTACTGTCTTGGTTGTTAAGGGATCGCTCTCCCTTTAAATGTTAGGAACGTCTTATGACGTAGAGCCCCATGCAGGATTGTCTTTACCAGCAGCGCGTTTTGACTTCCTGTTTTTGTCTAATGAAATAAACTAGTCACACATTCGTGTGTGCTCAACGTGAGAAATTGTCTTTTTCCATTTGATGCAATTTCCACACTGCTGACCCTGACGTTAGTCTGTTGGACGTATCCAGAGACACGACACGACCATGACCGCGAATGCTGTTACTCTCTAACGCGCCGAATTCTGGGAATCGTCGGCGTCGGCATGTTTCGCCCAGACCGAAGTGCATTTCAGATTGCGGGAGATCACCGCGGATACGACGAAGTACTACTACGTTGTGTCAGCTCTCGGAAATTCAACAGCATCCAGAGTGGTGAGCCTCCTTAAAAATCCTCCGGAAAGGGTGAAGTAAACGGCACTCAAAGCTCAAATATTGATGACGTTTAAGCTGTCGGATACTGAGAGAGCGAGCAGGTTTTTCTTACTTCAAGGACTCTGTGACAGCAAACCGTCGGAGCTCATGGACCGTATGCTTGATCTCATGGGTGAGCACAAACCCGATTTTCATTTTGTTCAGCTTTTCCTGCTTCAGCTGCCTTCCCAAGTGAGAGCTGCATTAGCCAACACCACGATCACTGACTGTCGGAGGCTGGTCAAGGGCACTGTGTGGCCGCGTTTTTTCCCGCGCACATCGCTCCTGTGACACTGGACGATTCATGCTCATCGCTGCCACCACTTCTCATCAGCAGCAGTCTTCTGACCCCGAGCAGTCTTCAGGCATGTGTTTTTACCATACAAAGTTTGGACCGAAGCCTGAACATACAGGATTTTTCGGCACACTTGGCTGGTACAGTGATTTTTTCCAAGGTGGACCTTGTCCAGGGATATCATCAGGTGCCTGTACACCCACTGGACGTTCCCAAAACAGCAGTGATCATGCCGTTTGGTCTGTTTGAGTCCCTACGAATAGCGTTCAGCCAGCTCAGTCTTTTCAACGCCTCATGAACTCTGTTTTACAGGAGCTGCCTTTTCTTTTTGTGTACTTGGATGATATCCTGGTGGCGAGCATGTCCAAATCCCAGCACCTGGCGCACCTCCCGATACTTTTTGAGCGGCTCAGCCAAACATGGGCTAATTGTCAACCCCGCCAAGTGCAAGTTTAGTCTCTCCATCGATTTTCTGGGACACAGTCACTAAGGACGGTGCAGCCCCTCTCCCATCGAAGGTGGAGGCGTCGCACAGTTCCCACGCCCGCTCACTGTCAGGTCCCTGCAGGAGTTCCTCGGCAGGAATTTTTACACCGTCTCATCCCTCGAGCTGCCCAGCTCATGCGGCCCTTGCATGATGCCTTGCAAGGTAAGCCCAAGCACGCTGTGGACTGGACTGAGAGCAGCCACCATGCTGGCACATCCTTCTCCCACAGCCTCCATTGCCATCACCTCGGATGCCTCGGACTACGCTTCCGGTGCCGTCTACGAGCAGTGGGTCGGTGGGGCCTGGTAGCCACTTGCCTTCTTCAGCCGTCAGTTGCGCCCCAGCGAGCGGAAGTACAGCACTTTTGACTGGGAGCTACTTGATCTCTACCTCCCCATCAGACACTTTCGTTCCCTGTTGGAAGGTCGACATTTCACCACTTTTGTCGACCACAAGCCGCTGACTTTCGCCATGGCCAAGGTGGCTGAGCCTTGATCCGCCCGCCAGCAACGTCATCTTCCTACATTTCGGAGTTCTCCACGGATTTACACCACGTTGCTGATAAGGACAACCAGGTGGCGGACTGCCTGTCACGGGCTGTGGTAGGAGCAGTCCATCTCGGCTTGGATTACAACCGCATTGCAGCGGACCAGACCACAGACCCGGATGTGCAACTCCCGAGGACCTCGACTACAGGGTTGAAAATAGAGGATGTGGGTTTTAGCGATGCCGGCACCACGCTCCTGTGTCTTCATGGGCAGTCCTCGGCCAATCGTTCCCACGGGATGGAGATGACAAGTTTTGGATGCCATCCATGGTCTCTTCTACCCAGGTTCGGAAGCGTCACAAAGATTGGTTGCGGCTAAGTTTGTTTGGCACGGCCTCAAGAAAAACGTTAGGGACTGGGCTAACACCTGTCTTGAGTGACAGCAGGCCAAAGTGCATCGCCACACTAAAGCTCCGTTAGAGTTGTTCCCGGTGCCGGAGAGACGGTTTGACCATGTAAACGTGGATTTGGTCGGCCCTCTGCCCTCCTCTCACGGTTTCACCTACCTGTTGACCATGGTTGATATCATCTCGACAGCTGGCATCTGTTGTAATGACACAGGCATTTATCAGCATCTGGGTTGCCCGTTTCGGCACTCCTTCGGACATATCCTCTGACCGGGGCGTGCAGTTTACATCTGAGCAGTGGAACGCTGCTGCACAGAGCCTCGGAGTGAAACTCCACCACATGACCGCATATCACCCACAGGCTAACGGACTCTGTGAGCGATTTCATAGGTCGATGAAAGCTGCACTTCCTGCCAGCCTCAAAGCCAGCAACTGGGTCGGCAAGCTACCGTGGGTACTGCTTGGCATCAGGACTGCACCAAAGGAAGACCTACAGTCCTCCTCCGCAGAGCTTGTTTATGACCAGCCGCTGCGGGTTCCAGGGGAATTCGTCCCTGGCACCACCGTTCCTTGGCCTGCCACTCTCCAGCGGTCCACGCTACTGGACAATGCGAGGCTTTTCGCACCTGTTCCCACTTCCCGTCACAGCCTCGCTCAGTCGCACATCCCGGCTGGGCTTTGGATGGCCAACTACGTTTTCATTCACCACAATGCCCACAGGGGACCGCTACGCCCGCCCTACGACGGTCCGTTCCGGGTTTTGGAAATGGCGGACAAACATTTTGTGGTGGACATGGGCGGCAAACTGAGCGACTCTACATTGACCGCCTCAAGCCAGCTCACTTGGACGTGGCCAGGCCCATTGAATTTGCCCAGCCCCCACGACGCGGACGACCTCCAGCTCTGCCCCCACCCCCTGCTCCGCTCCCTCCCAGGACTCGCACACTCCATGGCCCTCATCCGTGTCATGCCGGGTTGTGCCGCGGTTGTGGCTCCTCGACCTCCTGTACGACACAGCCGTTGTGGCCGGTTAATACACCCGCCTCCGTAGTGACTAGGGTTGAGCACCGAAACTCAGTTCCACTGGGGATGTAAACGGTTGCAACGAGATCGAATAAGAACGTACATAACGGTGCCTGACTTTTTTTAACGCCCCCTGCCCCGCATGGTGTTGCGGCGTCAACTTGCGTTATTGCTTGGCGGTATACCGGTTCACACCGAATAACGTTGTGTATTTTCGTTAGGATATGATTTTTTAAAATACCGCCATATTGGTGGATTTGATTACATAACGTGCGTAACGCAGCGCCACACAACACTGTTTCAGACGGGACGAGACCCTTTTCAATGTTGTGCTAAACACGCATGGTACGACTACGCCTACGACTGCGATATTCTTTATGACTGCGAGGTGGGGTATTTCAGGCAGTATTTCAGGCCAACTGGTTTGAAAGCCGTGAGTGTGTCATGGCTTTCAAACATATAAACCATAATGCCGATGGGCGCCTCGAGTCTCGGAACGGACTTGTCAACACTTACTTGATGGTGTTTTGATTGAAGATCAGCAGGTTGTGATGAACTTGTGTGTGTGTGTGTGTGTGTGTGTGTGTGTGTGTGTGTGTGTGTGTGTGTGTGTGTGTGTGTGTGTGTGTGTGTGTGTGTGTGTGTGTGTGTGTGTGTTGCGAGCGAATGTAATGTAATGTCGTGCATGTATGCAAGTGTGTGCGCGGCTTTTTTAAGTACCGGTTCGAGAACTGTTTAAGCACCGGAACCGTTTGAAAGTACAGAGTAGGCACCAGTATCGGATAAAACCCAAACGATACCCAACCCTAGCGGTGACGGTTTTGTTTTTGCTTTCTTCTGTGGGTGAATTCTGGGGGGACGTGTGTAGTGAGTGTAACCTATCATAATTCACCTATGTTGTTCTATACACTGTTGTAGGCATATTGTTTACCTTCTTGGCTGTTCAGGGATCGCTGTCCCTTTAAATGTTAGGAACGTCTCATGACTAGAGCCCTATGCGGGATTGTTTCTAATAGTAGTGCGTTTTGACTTCCTGTTTTTGTCTAACGAAATAAAAGAGTCACGCATTTGTGTGCTCAATGTGAGAAATTGTACACACACACACACACACACACACACACACACACACACACACACACACACACACACACACACACACACACACACACACACACACACACACACACACACACACACACACACACATACACACACACACACACTCTCACACACACACTCACCCAGCTTTCTATCTATCTGCGACACACATGTGCCCACGGGCGGCCATATCTATGGATGTGTGCAATATATTTCCTCTGTCTTATATATTGCTGCAGATTGGATGCTCTGGGTGGACATTTCTGCCACACTCCACAGAGTTCTATTACAGCTGACCAATTCAATTACACTGGAAATTGTGGCCGCAGTAACAATGGGAGACCAACGAGCACGTACATGGTCTGTAAGATCGGCTGCAGACAGACACACACACACACACACACACACACACACACACACACACACACACACACACACACACACACACACACACACACACACACACACACACATGCACACATACATGCACACAAGCATGCGCACAAACATGAGCACATACATAAACACACATTAACACATGCACACACAGTTCCTCCTGTAATTGAATGTGTGTGTATGTGTGTGTGGGTGTGTTTTTATAGCCTTACATATCACTGACTTTGAACCCAATTCAATTAGTTTGTCAGCGTGTTTGAGGCCGGCGGTCGTGGGTGTCCATGCACCAGGTCCCTCATCTCCTGAAACTGCCGTTTCTTCGGATCAAACCGTGGATCAAACCGGGGATAAAACAGTGGATCAAACAGTGGGCAGGTTTTAATCTCTGAAGGATGGATGTCATGGTGTGCATGCTTGATGTGCCTCTGTTTGGTGGAAACGTTAAACTGACAAGGCGTCGGAAAATGTTGTTTCGTCATATGATTGACTCGTTAAAAAAATTAATATCGAAGGTGGGGTTTATAGGGGTAGGTCATACAAGAGCCCGTTCGACTGGACAGTGCAGTTTGCTTAAATTTATATAATCTCCTCTGTATTAGACAATAAACACCATCCAACACACACTCATGAGAATCACTACATATGATGAGTAGCTCAAATACAAACCCGACCTTCACTCTCCCTAGTGGATGTTACATTAACAGTGTATTGCAATTTACAAGCAAGTTACGACAAACGTTGTGGCCTTGTGTAGAAGGCGAAGCAGACTGTGATCCCAGGTGGAAGGCGGGGGGAAGAAGGGTTGTCAGTAACTCAGTAACCCGCACGGTGCCCCTGCCCGTGCACACGTGCTCCAGCGTTGATCCGCGAATGATCTGGAACTAGCTTCCCAATCCGCAGCCGAGGGATATGCCGTTCTTTTTTTCAACTGGATTTGCACATGCGTGTTCTAAATACGCCATGGAATTAAAATGTGATGGAAAATGTATGATTCACTGGCGGTGCAGCATTTTGATCTGCGCTATCAATAGGAAGTGTGAATCACAAACGGTGCACTAACCCTTTTTCAATGATCACTGGGATCCGAGATTATAATAAACTCAAGCCACCCTTCCCAAAACTCGCACAATGCCCTCTGATGATAGGGTAGCTTCTTCAATGCAGTCTGGTTTCCATTTCATGTCATGGAATCGTCATTTATTGACGACATCAATACAATGACAAGCTTAAGGAGACAGCTTGTTGTCATTTGACAATGATGCTATTGACAGTTCCCTAGCGACCTCCTTTGTTGCTCTTATGAAAGGGTCATGTGCATGGCCAGTTGTGCTATTACCTGTCACATGTTTCTATAACACCCATAAGGTTGATGTTGATGCCAGAGGGGTCATTGATCACTAATGAGCCGAGTCATCGTCATTAAGCAACTTCTATCAGAAACCCCCTGATAACAATCAAAGGCGCAAACATTTCACAATCCCATCTTCAGTCAGATTCAAAGTCCTTCTCCTGGTGATAAAGATCAAATAACACCATTAGATCTTATATGGCGCGTAATTAATTCTGCTTAAGAGTCGTTGGTTTCGGGGTAAAGGTTTTTAGTTCAGAACTTTATCATCAAATACAGAAAGTACAGAGGGTGCAGAAAGGCATTGTAAGAATGATTAGGAAAGTGTTTGTTATGTTGGTGAGGCCTGGATGATATTCCTTTTGAGTTCTTAATGTAGACATTCGGAAAAAAGACAAGTAGATGTGTCTATCACTAAAAGGAAATTTAGATTGACGTCTTTTAAGCAAGGAAAACAAACCCACATATTGCTCAGCTTGCTCGTCCTGAAGGAGAATAACTGGTAAGTAGTAATAGTGAAGGA